>JBBDHG010000056.1:6260000-6435000 GCA_037951165.1 Lophius americanus
CAGAAAACAAAAAAAACATCCTACCGTCACAAACAGGCCTCAGGGGTCAAGGTCAGGCACAAAGATCGGAGTAGACGGCTAGCAGCTAGCTTTCATTCAAAGAATTGAGCCTAACTTCCCACTTTGAGAGGACATACTTAAAGGGACAGTTCTCTCCAAAATGGAGTGTGGGGAAACATTTCTGCTGTGGCGTTTGGGTAGACTGACACTCTTCTAGAACCAGTTTCAAGGGACCCTTTGAGGATTGCATATTTCTTTTTAGGGTTAGGGGTTATTTTTTCCTAGCTTCTAATTAAGATTTCATGTATTGTTTGGAGGATTCATTTTTACATAAGAACAATAACCATGTATTCCAAATCAACAACCCATCGGTTTTCTCTGGCTGTCATTCTTTGTTCTTTTTGTAGTTTTTCCAGAAATGTCGATTCCTGGAATGAGTGGATCGCTACCAGGGAAACACATCGTGTCACTGCTGTGGTTTATTTTGGGACATAAATCAGAACTTCATCCTCCCCGGCCGGCTCTGACGGAGTCACAGCGTTCAGATGTCCGTTTGAATTTAGTAATGGAGGATTCTGCTAAGTGAATTATATTCTGTGTAGCAATGCAAGGCCATCCGGATTTTAGGGTCCTTGTTGTAAATATATTTAATGCCTAACTGCACATTAAATGAAACGATGGGAGGAAAGTCTTCAGTCTCTGCTCATGTTTCAGGTTTGGGTCTCCAGACGGATTAAGAGTCAAGCTTAAAACGAAGGAAAAGGTTCATTTTGCCTTTGGTCTGTTTACGAACAGAAACGACAACAGAAGAGTGGATCTGCGTTGTGAGTAGCAACGGCTGTGCTCGCCTCTCATTTTTGGACAAACAGAGTAATGGGAGCAGAGCTGCTCGGTCTTTGCCTCGTCGCCACCATAAAGTTTATGGGGGGTTGCTGCAGTAAAGATGGTTCCAGCGCAGAGACGCAGATATGTTTGTTGAGGAGGCGGGACTCCGATAGCAGCCCGAGGATTCACCGGCGGAGTTTGGACGTGTGTACGTGCTGCAGCGGGCTTAAAAGGTTTTTTTCACACACAGGCAGAGTGTCGATGAAACTGTTATTCAGCCGGGAAAATTTTCACTGCTTCCGGTTTTCTGAGATAAACAAAAGCTGGAGGAAACTTTCCAGTAAAACTGAATGTATAAAGTAGACTGAGTGGGATTAAAGCATCACACACAGCACAACACAGGGAGTCTCCCAGAGAGTCTCCCAGAGAGTCTCCCAGAGAGTCTCCGCGTAAGAAGCGCCGTAGAAGGGTTTTCCTTCTAATAGGCATTAAGAGAATAACATTTTTTTTTTTATAGTTGAGGTCGTCTTCATCTTAGTTTCTTTTTTCGCTCTTTCATACGGCGGCGGAATAACAGAAAAAAACACAAGAAAACTAAGAATATACCTTCCTCAATTTGACAAGACATGATGCAGCACTTTTTTTTGTTGCTTCAGTTAAAGGTGCAGTCTTTCAGATTTAGGGTGTAATTAGTCGTATTTTTTTGAATAAATGGAATATAATATTCTTTGCTTGTTTTTTCCTTTGTAGCTGACAGTAAAAATATGTTTTTTAAATGTTTGTTTGGGAGAAGCCCTTCTTTTTTCTCTGTAAAGCGGATCCTGATCCGTTTGCACATCCATTCACACCTCAGTTTCAGATCAACCTCACAAATGAAACGGAACCAAACGGATGCGTTCCAGAAGACACGCCTCCAACCAGCGTTACAGTGTGACGGGGCGGCGGCCATTTCAGGCCACGTCTCATCCCTGCAAAACAAAATGGTTGACAGCTCGCCGCCGCCGAACTTTACGTCTGTTGGACGTCAGACTGGATGTTTGAGTCACACAATTACTCAAAAAAAAAGGAAAAAGTGTAAGAAGTCTGATTTTCTTAAATGTTGAAATGAAATGATGCACGTTTGACGTTCAGCCATGAAGCAGGAAGAACGCCTCGCCGTCGTACGTCCGAGCATCTTTGTGACGATGGAAGATGTTTACGGCATCATCTCTGTCGGCAGACACAATAATTAGGGCAAATAAAAGCAAAAGGTGAGCAAATACCGCTCGCCTCTCGCCGGCGTCCATAAACGCTGGGGGAATCGTCCCCCGCAGCAGCTCTTCCACGCTTATACAGCCGCGTGTTTATGAGCCGTTTTACCATAAACTTTCATTTACAATATACTTACTGCCCCTAATACGACCCTGTATTGGCCGCATTGATTGTGGATAAACAGTGGAGTTGTAAAGGCGCAGTGTTGGAACGGTAGTGCGCCGTAAAGGCCAGATAAACTGAAGACACGACGGGGACTACCGGTATTTCCTCCCCAAAAAAACTTTTGGCGGCCGGTTCTGATGGTATTAGATGTGAAATCGTGGCAAAGGACAGATGAATGTAAAATATAACCTTTAAAAGGATTTATGGAATTTAAGTGACACGTTTTAAAATAAATGTGATGATAGAAAATATTAATTCATTTTATTCAATTTTAAAAATATAAATGAATTTCAAATGAATAATATCTATACGCTATAATGTAAATTAACAGAAAATTATATATTTTATATGAGATGCATCATAAGACTAAAAATTAAAATAGGCCTTAAATTATGAATTCTAATTGTTTAATTAAGTAAAGGCCATATGTCCAATAGTTTGTATACAGAAAATAATACATGCAGTTTTATTTAATTATATTATATTTTTATATAATGAAGCATAAAAATATCAATGTATTTGAGAATAATAAGAAATAAAATCATGTACAAATTAAAAAATATGACAATAATGTTTTAATATTATTTGAAAAAAGCATATAATTTATAAAGCAAATTAGAAAAAACACATGAAGAGCCCTTTTTTAAAAGAATTCATAAAAGCTATATAAGAATAAATGAACAATGATAAAAGCCATTTTATTTTAAGGTATATATTTTAAACATGATATTTCTGAGCGAGTTATTATTTTACAGCAGCGTGGATTCAGGTGAAACGAGGAGTTTTATGATTACAGTCTATCAGTCAGACTGATTGTTGTCTTCAATTATAGCAGTTCATCATATAGTAAACCTCAGCAGCCCCATTAACCTACATCAGCTG
Source organism: Lophius americanus (assembly GCA_037951165.1). NCBI lineage: Eukaryota > Metazoa > Chordata > Actinopteri > Lophiiformes > Lophiidae > Lophius > Lophius americanus. Next base: position 6,263,124 of record JBBDHG010000056.1, read on the forward strand.
GAAACAACACACACACACACACACACACACACACACACACACACACACACACACACACACACACTCTCTCTCTCTCCTTATCAGCCGAACAATTTCAATTAGATATTGTTTTGGTGATTCCCTGTTATTTATTATTATCATTATTATGATAATAATGATAATTATTATTATTTCACTGCCTCTAATATGAGTGTGTTCCGAGGAAAAACAATGTCCTCACTGTTTTTATTTTTGACACTTTATTAGAAGACTTCACACAATTTTGAATGTTGAACTTTCGTGGCGTTGATAAAGTCTCTTCATGTCACGGATAAGAGCAGGAACTCTGAAGTGGTGAACAGGTACTTCCTGTTTGACTGGGGTATAAATATGAGGTGACACAGGCCTGATTCTCTTTGAGGTTCTTCACCATGATGAAGACCAGAGAACACAGCAATGAGGACAAAGAAAAGTTGTAGAGCTGCACAAATCTGACAATGGAGACGAGAACATCTCAGCAGTTCAAAATGTCAGTTTGAACAAGGTCAGAGGTCAGATGAGACCAAAGTAGAGCGTTTTGGTAACAAACATCTACGATTCAAATTAATTAAAATAACATTATATTCAAAATAAAGTTCTGTTTTTGTCTCCGACAAAACTGGCTGATCGTAATTCCCACAATGCAGTTCAGTTCCTCTATTTGCTTTAATGTCAGCCGCTGTGGGAACAGGGAAGGAGAAGCTTCTCTCAGCTGGGGCGACGTACCGTATTCTTCCTCCACACATCCGGGACCAGAGGTCATAAATACAGAATGTTCTGTATGTGAAGTGGTGAATGAATCACCGACCAAACAGGGCTGGAACAGAAGTCAGTCAAATAAAATACTTAGAGTACATTAGTCAACGGGCATTAAGACTTTATAAGGAGAATGTTTCTGGGCATGTAAGTGACAGCCTAGCGTCTGAGTTACCGTGGTGACACGAAGCGTCGCGTGGAAGATAAATAACAAGTTAGTTTTTTGGTTCGTATCAACTGAACAGCAAGCAAGAAAAATAAACAATCTTGGTCAGATCGGTCTTTGCTATCATGTTAGCGCTCTTTACAGTCAAACGTAGCTAGCTATGTGTGTGTGTGTGTGTGTGAGGGTGTTTGAGAGTGTGTGTGTATGAGTGTTTGTGAGTCTGTGTGTGTGTGTGTATGTATGTGAGCGTGTGTGTGTGTGTGTGTGAGGGTGTTTGAGAGTGTGTAATGTATGTGAGTGTGTGTGTGTGTGAAGGTGTTTGAGAGTGTGTGTGTATGAGTGTTTGTGTGTCTGTGTGTGTGTGTGTATGTATGTGAGTGTGTGTGTGTGTGAGGGTGTTTGAGAGTGTGTATGTATGTCAGTTTGTGTGTGAGAGAGTGTGAGAGCGTCTGTGTGCTGTGTGTATGTGTGTGTTGTGCGTGTATACGCGTCTGTGTTCATGCGAGTGTCTATGTGTGTAAGCATTTGTGTGAGTGTGTATATGTGTGCGTGTGTCTGTGTGTGTGTGTGCGTGCGTGTGTGTGTGTGTGTGTGTGTCTTAGAGTGTATATGTGTGTCTTAGAGTCTATATGTGTGTTTGTGTGTGTGTGTGTCTTAGAGTGTATATGTGTGTCTTAGAGTCTATATGTGTGTGTGTGTGTGTGTGTGTGTGTGTCTTAGAGTGTATATGTGTGTCTTAGAGTATATATGTGTTTGTGTGTCTGTGTGTGTGTGTGCGCGTGTGTGCGTCTGTGTGTGTGTGTGTGTGTGTGCGTGTGTGTGTGTGTGTCTGTGTATGTGTGTCTGTATGTGTGTGTGCGTGTGTGTGTGTGTGTCTGTGTGTGTGTGTGTCTGTGTATGTGTGTCTGTGTGTGTGTGTGCGTGTGTGTGCGTGTGTGTGTGTGTGTGTGTCTGTGTTTGTGTGTGTGTGTGTTTGTGTGTGTGTGTCTGTGTGTGTGTGTGCGTGTGTGTGTGTGTGTATATGTGTGTGGGTGTTCCGCCTTACCTTTCCCCCTCATTAACCTTCGTCCTGTTGATAGTGTCAGGGGTTTCGACACCACATTGCAGAACTCTAATTCCTCTCCAAGTTCATGTTTGGCAACAGCAGAAGAAACAGAGATAGGCTTCTTCTTCTTTTCTCTTCCTGTAGAACCTCCACACACGGAACCACACTCGTCTTCAAATCTCATCGTTGTGCTACGGTTCCAGCATTTCTACAGCCAGCCATCCTATTTTACTTCACAATAGATTTTTTCTCTTTTTTCATTAAACGTTGCACCAAAATACTGAGCGCTCCTAAAAAAAATAAAAAAATAAAAATAAATACTGAACGTCACAATGGGGTTGGAGCCTATCCCAGCATCGGGTATGGAGTCAGGGTTCAACCTGCACAAGTCGGCGGTTTATCACAGAAACGACCCATTCATGGTCTCATTCACACTGCAGGACAATTTCGAGTCACCGATTCCACGAGGTCACATGTTTCTGGGCTGCGCTGCTCTAATCTGTGTTCATTCATTCATTCATTGGTCGTAACTGTTTTTCCTGCTCAGGGTCGCCGGGGCTGAAGCCTATCACCTGTCCGGCGTAAATCACGTCAGAGATCCTTCCACGAGCTCTAAGCTCAGAACGTTAGCACACATCTCAGCTGAAGGACAACAAAAATATGCTTCTCACAAGAGTTCTTCATGAAAGTCACTCTCCGATCTCAGGAAACATTCCTGTTGTGTTTGTTTTTACCCGAGAGAAGCTCTCTGTGGCGGGTGAGCACCCTTCAGAGCTGCTGCCTCCTCCTTTGACCTCACCTAACGTCTAACCTGACATGAGTCCACCTCGCTCCTCTATCTGTTCCAGTTCTTTGTCTGACTCTCTGACCTGCAGGTTGTTAAAGACAGTCAATAGTTAACCAATGAAAAAAATAAAAGGAAGTCACGGCACGCCATCACCTCTCTTATCATTTTATGTCACGTTAGTGTCCTCATTATGACCCCAATCAAGTTATGGCTTTATGTCAGAGAGACGCACACAGAAGCAGAAAATCAGTTTGAAATGGAGAAAGAGATTTAGTCGTAACTTTTTTTTTTTACGGTTCCCGATGATCTAAATGAGTGATGTTATATTAAAGGCTCCAAGCTCATATCGCCACAGAGACAACCAGAATGTCAGTCAAGAGGACGAATACCTCAATGTAGAACAAACCTTCACATCCAACCAACCAGCCAAACAACCAACCAGCCAACCAACCAACCAAACAACCAACCAGCCAACCAACCAACCAACCAGCCAACCAGCCAACCAACCAACCAACCAGCCAACCAACCATCCAACCAACCAACCAACCAGCCAGCCAACCAGCCAAACAACCAACCAGCCAACCAACCAACCAACCAACCAACAAACCAACCAACCAACCAACCAACCAACCAGCCAGCCAACCAGCCAAAGGAGTCAGCTGTGGTATACTGCTAAGTAGAAGTTTTGTTCAAGTAGCAAATAAGGCCAAATTAATTTTTCAAGAGTATCTAAATTAACAGGCTGGTCGGGACTTTTTTAAAAAGTAACCAGATTGTAGTTTCTGGACTGTTTTGATGTGTTACACCTGAACTACTTGATGGATTACATGAAACTCAGTAGAAGGGTGGAGCGTCTGCCATCCAAAAAAATGATCTTTTTGTGGTGATATGTGGAAGAATACATCAGTAAGATATTGTTTTTCTAGAATATGTATCAGATTAATTATTATACAAATTTAAATCCAAATCTAGAGGTGGGCTTTCCTTGGTAGGGAGAATTATTTGGGGGTCAAACTATCACAGGATCATCGCTTTTAGTTTGTATGATGTAACGGATAAAATAAACCCAGTCACGATGGGGGTGCAAATCAGGTTCTTGCCAGTGCCGGGCCCAAGCGCTGATAAATGAGGATTGTTGCATCAGGAGGTTTATCCGGCATAAAACCTACGAAAAATCAATACGCAGAACATAAATCAAAATCCAAACAGGATCAGTTGAGATTCGGGTTAACCACGAGCGCCACTAGATACTGTTGGTGGAAGAAACAGAAGATTGAAGGGGGGTGGGGAGAAGTGACGGAAGGCAGAGGTGTGGGCGTTGCGAGTAGGAACTCTAAATGGCATGATGACAGGTAAAGGTACCGAACTAGCTGATATGATGGCGAGAAGGAGGGCAGATATTTTGTATGTCCAAGAGATCAGGTGGAAAGGCAGCAAGGCTAGAAGCATCAGAGGAGAGGAGGGTGCAAACTCTTTTATCATAGTGTCGATGGGAGAAGTATAGTTAGATAAATGATTAAAGCTCCATTATTTAAAAAAAAAAAGCCACTAATAATATTTGGCATTTAAAATATTTCGTTAAGAAGACGAGTTAAGAACCAGTAGACAAAATTTTAAATCATCAAACAGCTAAACTTTTTGTTTTGTTTTACCATTAATCAACTATTAGCTAATCCCTCATTAGTTAACTGAACTCCATCCATCAAATGTGTTCTGCTGATTGGAGAGGCTAATGGAGTCAGACTGTGAAACACACCAGTGATTAGTGGGAATCTAATGGGAACCCTTTCAACGTGTGATGAATCTGGCGTCTGAGGCGTCTGAAGCGTCTGAAGCGTCTGAAGCGTCTGAAGCGTCTGAAGCGTCTGACGCGTCTGAAGCGTCTGAAGCGTCTGAGGCGTCTGAAGCGTCTGAAGCGTCTGAAGCGTCTGAAGCGTCTGAGGCGTCTGAACCTCGACGCTCCCGTTCGTTAAAGCAGCCCATCCCCGTTCAGCCCGTCACAAAAGAGCTGATTTATGTAGGTATTCTGTATAGGATTATCTCTGTTTCTCTCTCTCACTCACTCACACACACACACACACACACACACACACACACACACACACACACACACACACACACACACACACACACACACACACACACACACACACAAACACACACACACACACACACACACACACACACACACACACACACAAACACACACACACACACACACACACACACACACACACACACACACACACACACACACACACACACACACACACACACACACACACACACACACACACACACACACACACACACACACACACACACACACATCAAAGCAGCCGCTGCCTGCTGGGATTGGGTCTGTGAGGCTCCAGAGGTTTGTGATGGTGTTTGACCGGAGACGCTTGCTGTAATCTGACCGTGTGTGCGTCACTGTTTACTTTGTAATAATCTAATAATTTGACCTTTCACACACGCAGACCGCTGACACTTTAACGACCCTATTAACCTGTGTCTTTGTGCACTTCTCTGTGCGCAGCGGGTCGAAGGTCGTGACCTCGAGACGACCGTCGAGGACTCACACCTCGGACATTGCCAGAGATGCTAATTCTCCTAAAACGTGCTAATGGCGGGGGCAGCCGGCCCGTCTCTTCCTGGCACCCGTTTCCCGCCATTGTTGACCCAGACTGCACCTGTGAATTTTGACACTAGGACGGCTTGAAGGAGAGTAACAGAGAATGTGAATGAGACAGAGGAGGAACAACAGGGAGGAAGAGGAAAAATTAAAAGGACAAAAGATGCTAAACGTTTAGCCTCACTGTTAGATCGCTTTATAATATACACTCAGGTGCCGCTTCGCTCACAGAACGCTGGTCGTAATATTTCTTTACCCTCACTGATGTAAGCAGGTGGACAAAATATGACAAACACCTCAATAGAAAAACAATGAATTACTTCTTAAATGACCCCAAAATGAGAATAAAGTTCATTTTGGTCCATAAATACCTCGGCAGCAGTTTGAGCCTTCGTCATTGAGTCACTCTGGGATCTGATCCTAGAGCAGACTGCTGACTTCATAGAAATAGTGAGGTTGAGTCACTGTGGACTGTTTGTGATTATCAAGAGCCACATTTAATGTTAGGAGTTCAATCAGGGGGGTTGCTGGTACAATGCAGGAGATTCGGGGGTTTTCAGGGTCGGACCCTTGCTGTCGGCGGTTTAGGCTTAGTTTACCTTTGTGTTTATTCTAACGACTTTGAAAGACTGTTTTTGACGGATACCCTGTAAACACACTTCACTGTTTTTGTTATTGAGAGTCTATATATGAGTGAATCATTCGGTCATACCTGCTGCCCCGTCGGCCCCCCTGTGGTTCCTGTGGTTGCTATTGTTACCGCCCGGCTGTGGCAGAAGGCTGCAAAGATCAACCATCATAAACTATGCCGGTCCCGGCGGCCAACAGCAGCTGCCTCCCTCTCTTCTCTGCTGTGTTTACATTAGAAACGTCAGGCGGCGGTAGCAGCGGTGATAACGCTGGCGTGATTATTTAATGTCTGAAAAACATTCAGAGTCAAACACTGTTTTAATCCACTCCATCAATGTTTATAAAGTATTATAAACGACAGGGTTTTAGCCTGGGTTTGGGATCCGCCACCTCCTGAGGAAAATATCTGGTTTTAATTATTATCATTATCATCCTTATCCTGAACGGGGTGGTGGGGGCTGGAGCCAATCCCAGCTGACATTGTCTAACAGGTGGGGTACAACCTGTGCAGTTCATCACAAGGCCGACTCACTTTTATGTAAATAATAATGTCAATCTGTAGATATTTGACTCTTGGTTGTTCGGGTGTAAACATATGTGGTTGCATAAGCGTAAATACTGTATCTATAATATTTCTGTATAAAAATAAGGTTTGATCAGAATAGTGTATAGAGTGAATGATATTTTTGATGTATAATCCTATTGAATATGATAAATACTGGATATGGTATTACATACATGTATAATATAATATAATATAATATGATATAATATAGTTTAGGACTGAATATGTTTTTACTTCTTCTCACTCCTTTTCAAACATGTAAAAACATCTAAAAGTCTAGAGTTTGACAATTTCTTTTGCTTTATGCTTTTACGCTATGTAAATACAATTTATTAATTACATTTTTTTCTGCCTGTCTGCTATTCCTCAAATGTAATTTTTGTTATTTCTTCATTATTCTTATTCTTAGAACATTTTTTTTTTGTGCTGACTATTGATTTTTTTTTTACATATACGAAACAAACACTTCAATCAAAATCAATAAAGACACACAATTATTGACGCTCACATGGTGAAATTGCAAAATGGGTGGGAGCAGCGACCTGAAATTGAGGCTCTATTATATTCTACGGTTTCTGTGCAGACGACGACCTGACCTGATTTACAGCCTTTGATCCAGCATGTAATGAAAAGTTAAGAATTTACAGGGAGGAAGGTAGCGGGTTCGAATCCACCTTCGCCGGCCTTTCTGTGAGGGGTTTGCTCTTCCCCCCGTGTCTGTGTGGGTTCTCTGCAGCACCTCCTGCTTCCTCCCACAGTCCACAAACATGGACTCTAGTGGAGGTGAATTGGTGACCCTGACCCTTAAATGGCCCGTAGGAGTTAATGTGAGTGTGAATGTTTGTCCGTCTGTCAGTGTAACAAATGAATGAATATCATTATATTTAAATATGTGGGGAGAACGCTGGCGTCGTGTGTTCGCTGCTTCTCAGTCCGAACTATACTCTGTGAAGCGTTTTTGAGTTTTACGTAAAGCGTTATATAAGTAAAAGGTAGAATTATTATTAAAAAGGGATTTTATCAGACTGTTTTATGAACCTTAGTTCAAATAAAGTAAAACATTTAATAAGCTCAAATTAAACTTAGTTAGCTAGAGAAAGTGTGGCAGCTAACTCGCTAACTTCCCCGCAGTCGAGCTAGCTATGATCCATCAAATGTTGACACAAATGTTCAAACAGTCAAACATCAAACAGTCATTTTAGTACGTGGCTATGCGACACTAAGTATTCCGGTTAAAGGTTGTAGTTTAGGCCAGTTTTTGGTTACGTTTTGGTCATTTTTACCCACATTGGGTCGGAAACATAACCCAACCCTGCTGCGTTGAAACTACACACGGCTGAGTTGGTCCCAGGTAGACCCAGAACCGGGTCACCGAAACAACACGGCACATTTAAGAGGTTAGGAACAAAATTCTCCATTATGATCTCTGATGGGTTTTGAATTTGTTTCCCACTGAGCAGGAAGTGTATAACGGATTTTTACATATTTTACGGCTTACATCCGTATGTCAATACGCCTACAATGATCATGCTAACGAGCTAAAGCTCACAGTGAAATGTTCACCATGTTCAGAAGCTACTTCATGAATTGGAATTTTGACCAGCTGAGGTTGAGGCAGGTTGAATCATATGTTCACAGTGAAGATTATAAACTTCATTTCATAATATCATAATGTGTTTACGATGTAAATATCTCCTCTCACCACAGCTGTCCATTTTTGCAGTGGGGGATAAAACATGCCCTCATGAAATTACAATTACAATCAGCTGGGAAGCCATTAATGTCGTATCGACTGCATCAAAAAGTCCTCAGAGCTCATTTTGAGGAGTGACCAGGGATATCTGGGCTACTCCCTGAGAAGTCAATGTTTTCTGAAGATACGAGGAACAGAAAGGCTCTCCGCGTTTACGACCCTGAGAGATGGACTGAGCTGGAGGAGGCTGTAAAGGTTAATCATTTTAAAACGCACACACACACACACACACACACACACACACACACACACACACACACACACACACACACACACACACACACACACACACACACACACACACACACCTATCAGCATACAGTGGGGCAGGATTGTGGTTCTCATGACTTTATGGTTTTTTTGATATGTATGAATGTGTCCATAAACGTTAATAATCCGTCTCTGACAAGCTGATTAATAATTTCTCTTAAACTTAGGTAAGCGGTGGGAAACAAAAACCCCAACACCTCACATTATTGCCAAAACTGAAGGTTGTGATCTCGACTTCTTGGCATCACATCCATCAGTAATGAACATCCGTGAGTGAAATATGAAGAATTAGAGTAAAATATATGTATGAACAGAAGATAGAGTTCCTTCAGACGGTTAATATGAGGTAAATTTGGACTGAATTGGACAAACAGTTTGGTATGTTATGTTACGTTAAGTTATGTCCAAAGACAGTGTTAATTCATGAAAAGTGTTAAATGAACTTTAAGAGTAAGATATGATTAATACCTATACTTATATTATAACGATAAATCACCTCCAGGTGCTTCATCTAAAGCATCTGATCTAAATCTGGACTAGATTTGACCAACGGTTGAGAAATGATGACTTGAAAAGGTTTGGAAGAAATATACAACTTATCTGTCTCAAAATCAATCCAGTTCTTTCTCTCACTAAGGTCAATGTCTGTCATGTACATTTTGAAAATGATCCATTAGATACGTTTTTGACTTATCACGTTAATGTGACTGGTGGGTGGTGGACAGGGTGTTGGACAGGGTGGTGGACAGGGTGGTGGACAGGGTGGTGGACAGGGTGGTGGACAGGGTGGTGGTGGTGACGATTCCATAACATCCCCCAATAATATTCCCATAGCAACCAATAAGGGGCTCAGAGCCGATACTTGATGCAGTCCCACCTCCACCTTGAACCCATGCGTCACTCCTGGGCCAATCTATTATTACTTTGTCCTACGCTACCCTTAAGTCCACAAAGACACATCGCGACTCCTCCCGACTTTCTCTCAACCAGCTGGAAAGGAGGACCAGCGGCATATTAGGCAGGTGGTTCTAATGTTATGGTTGCTGCTCAGCTACTTCTCAGGATTTCTTAATCCCGACCTGACTGGAAATATTCAGGGAATTTGAAAACAATAAATTGGGTTGAACTATTTCATATAGAAAATAAACGCCTCTTAAACAATTCCACAGTCAGTTCTCACTTGGCTCATGGACACTGTGGTGGGATTGAAACTAGCAGCCTCCCGGTGGAAGCTCCCCTCCGCCGCCGTCCTGAAGAGGAAAATCTGCGTCTTTATGGATTTATGGGAGATTTATTGTTTTACACTGATGAGTATTTAGTTTAGTCCGCTGCAGTAAAGACACATAAAAGCCACAATCATGGTCCTCTCACACAGCAGTATTTGTGTTTTCAAGGGTTTGATAGATGCTGTATTGATGTTACATAATCTCAGCCGCTCCGTTAGAGTCTCCTCTGGTCTTAATCAAATTCAACAAAATGATTTCTATGTTTTTGAAGAGTTGTGGGATTTGATTGAACCATTTTGCCTTGGATTGAACTCTTTCGGTTCCAGTCTTTTCCCACTACGATGATGAAAACTGGTTTTATTTCCCAACAAAGTCACTGGGGTTTCAGGTCTGCGGGAATCTCAGGCAGCAGGACGCCTCCCTCTGGAGGTTTTCCTGACATCTCCAACTGGGAAGAGACCTAGAACTCTGTGCAGGGACTATATATCTCATCTGGTCCGGGAACATACCGGGATCCCCCAGGAAAGGCTGGAGAGTGCTGCTGGGGAGAGGGACGTCTTGAATGACTAATACCTTGACCTGAACTCCAGATCAGTGGATGGAGATGGATGGATTGTAAATATTTGCATTTATATGTTGAAGATTTCTTCTTTCAGTTCTTCCCTTTAGGGGTCTCCACAGAGGATCATCTGTCTCCATCTCCTCCTGTCCTTCATCTTCCTCTGTCACACCAACCAACTGCATGTCCTCTCTCACCACATCCAGAACCCTCCTCTTTGTTCCTCTTCTTCTCCTGCATGCAGCTCCATCTCCAGAATCCTTCTAGCAGTAGATCCACTATCCCTCCTCTTCACGGGTCAGAACCATCTCAGTCTGTCCTCTCTGACTTTGTCTCCAGGACGTCTCACCTGGACTGTCCCTCTGATGTCTCCTTTCTAATCCTGTCCTTCCTCCTCACTCCCAGAGAACATCTGAACATCTTCATCTCTGCCTCCTGTCTTCTGCTCAGAACCAACGTCTCTAAACCATCCAGCAGAACTGCTCTCACCTCCATCTTGGAAACCTTTCCCTTCACTCCTGCTGCACACAGGACCGCTGTCATGCTGCTCTCACACGTATCCTCTACCACTCTGACATATCCAGACTAATACATTTTTACATTTTAATTATTTAATTCACCTTAATTCATCAAGGAGGAAAATATCTTAAAGAAAAAAAAATCAACCCCAGAAAACCGTCAAACCTTAGAAACATGTTTTGAACATCTGACATTCAGTGGATGTCACACACAATCTCCGTTACTTTCATTGTACCATATCTTTCTTTGTACTGTTTTTGTCTTTCAATTATATCTACTTAAGAAAATATGCCAAAGCTTTCGCCTCCAAAAGCAGGTGTACATCCCTGAAAAGCCCCCAAAATGTGAATTTATGTCCCAAAACTGGATATTTTTATTTTTTTAAAAGGTCCCCTTGTGTTACTTTTATACTATTACTATTACAGTAATCTATGATATATATCCTACAAGATAGTGTGCACCACATTTGGACTAAATCAGACCAACTGTTGAGAAATTATAGCCCCCCCTATTGGGAAATATGCCACTGGACTGTCCCAAAATCCAGTTCTTCCTGACAATTAGGTGTATTTTGGTATAAAAATTTAAAAAGATCCATGAAACAGTCTTTGAGACATTGTTTTAACGCGATGGATCTGTGGTGGCGATGAGGATTCAAGGTTAGGTTAATAAAAACGAGACAAGATGAATAAGCGAGAAAGAAAAAGGACATTTCAAAAGAAAAGATAAGGGTGATTGCGCGTTTGTGAAAACTGAGTGTCCATCTTGTTTCTGTTTTCCCCTGTCACCTGTCCACAGGTAAACCATTAACCAGCTTACAGCCATAAAACTCCACTTTATGGAAAGTTTGATGATGGCGGCAGGTCGTAAACTCTGAAGCCGTTTATTGCCCTGCTTTCTGTTGCTGCTCACCTTGACATAGTCTGTAAGCAAGAAAACAAAGAATTGGAAATGTTTGAGTTAACCCCCAAAACTTTAAAGATACGCGGCTGCGGCTAATCTTCTGCTAGCTTAGCTTAAATCTAGCTAGCTGCTTGACAGAGCGCTCCCAACACTGCTTAAACTTTAACTTTAACTAGAATGTCAGCCTGTCAGGGACAGACCGTCACCAAGGCTGAACAATCCTTGATCCTTGATCCTTGATCCTTGCCCCGCCCCTCTAAAAGCTTCCTGGAAATTGATTTGGCAACTTGTGTTTCATCTTAATTTGGGAAATTGTTGAAGAAAAAAATGATAAAATAGCAGACCGACCAATCAACCAACAGGACAGAGAAGAAAAATCAACCATCAACCAAGAAACCAACCAACAAACAGCCAAACAAACAAACAGCCAAATAAATAATCAATGAAAGCCAAGCAACCAACAAACGAATATGCAAACAACCAACCAACCAATAGGAGGCGCTAAGCCATTTAAAGTTTAGAGGTACAAGGGACAACTCAACAATCGAATCATCAAATACCAACACTTGGGGTTGGTGGCTCATCAAATATGATTGATTGTTCTGCTGGGAAGTCCAACCACGGCCCGTTTTAAGTTTCCTAATTGAGGCTTTTAGTTTTTCCTCAAGTATTTGCAGTTATTTGACGGAGTCATTTCAAGAAGATGTTCTGGACCTTTGAAATAAAATTGAATCAGGGAAACGACACCGGGGCTCTCTTTTTAATCTTCAATAAAGGACAAGTCAAAGTTCAGTCGAAGTTCAGAAACATCCTTGAGCGACATTTATTAAAAGCAGTGTTGGGATTTCTGACTACATTCAGCCAAATATCCCTTATCAGTGTTATACAAACAGAAATGAACAAAATCACTTCTTACATTTTAAAAATTGAATGCTGCTTATGAAAATAATACCGATAACAATAATGATAATAATAATATAATGGGGTTATATAATAATATAAATGATCCAAGCATGCCCTCCCCTGATTTTGTATTTTCTCACTCTGCCTCCACTGGATGTGCTGGTGCTGCCACCTTGTGTTCAAAAATGTTACATAAGTTCATAAGTCACAGCAGAATTAAACCATATTTTCATTATGACACAAGATACGAAACACGACAAACCAAGTGAGGGACACTTGTTAGAAGTACTGAGCCGTCGTCCAAATATTTGGTACCACGTCCATCAACTTCAGAAAAACTGCACGCGATAGAATATGGAGGTTGAAGGTTAGGCCTCTTATGAAGGATTTAACAAATAGGTCAACATTATATTCAATTAACCCTTAAAAGTCCTCACCAATAAAAAAAGAAAAAAAAACTTTTACTTGAATACTTATTCAATAGGACTTTCAATAGTCAAGATTAATGCCTCCTCCTCTGTGGCCCTTTTGACTTGTCGTGTCCCCCCAGCCGTATCACAAAATATGTTTTTTATACGCACATATTTTATGTTTTTATACACATAAGGCTCCTCTGAATCACTTTGTGTTTTTTATTAAATGTGCTCTAGAATGAAACGTTTTTCCACATTTTCTTCTTCAAATTAACTCAAACTCAACCAAAACAATGACTTCTATAGAGAATTAATTATTTATAAAGATATTTGTGGAACATTTAAAAGAATAAGTAGAGTTTTTTTTGGAGAAGATCGCCGTGACGCAAATACAATTGCTCCTCCCACGGAAGTGTTTGCCGTGGCTGTTCTCTCCTACGTCCGCAGAGAAGACATAAATAATGACGGTAGAGCGATCACTGAATCAATACTCGTTGGAAACACAACTACGAAAATGAGCGGAAGAGGCAAAGGAGGAAAGGGACTCGGAAAAGGAGGCGCGAAGCGTCACCGTAAAGTTCTCCGTGATAACATCCAGGGTATCACTAAGCCCGCAATTCGCCGCCTGGCTCGCCGTGGCGGAGTGAAGCGTATCTCCGGTCTGATCTACGAGGAGACCCGTGGTGTGTTGAAGGTGTTCCTGGAGAACGTGATCCGTGATGCCGTCACCTACACCGAGCACGCCAAGAGAAAGACCGTCACCGCCATGGATGTGGTGTACGCCCTGAAGAGACAGGGACGCACTCTGTACGGCTTCGGAGGTTAATTTACCTTTGAATGAAATAATTGAAATAAACGGCTCTTTTAAGAGCCACCCACCACTTCAATAAAGAGCTGTGGTCCTGTGCAGATGTTTGCATGGAAGGTCGGATGTGTCGTGAAACTATATTGATGGCTTATCGCCGTCTGCTATTCACACACGTCACTAATACTCAACAGTGAAGTCACCAATCTGATCCATATACGGTCAGGTTTGACAAAAACGACGGTCTAGATTGCACTTGTGATTTATTTGTTTAGAAACTGAACTAGTTTTTGTTACACTTGTACAGTTTTTGTTACAACGGAAAGGTATCGATATTTACTTCAGTGGAGTACTTCTACTGGTTGCCGGAGGTATGGCGCATGCGCAGTCGTTTTTACAGCTCATCCAGTACTCTAAGAGTAACGGCGCAGCCTAATTTGCATTACATAGTTATAAAAACACCCTCTCATTCCGATGACATCATTCGTAAAGGGAAGTCTTCGGGAAGGGACAATGCCAGATCCACCTAAGGCCGCGAAGAAAGGATCAAAGAAAGCCGTCACTAAGACGGCTGGCAAGGGAGGAAAGAAAAGGAGAAAGTCCAGGAAGGAGAGCTACGCCATCTATGTTTACAAGGTGCTGAAGCAGGTCCATCCCGACACCGGCATCTCCTCCAAGGCCATGGGCATCATGAACTCCTTCGTGAACGACATCTTTGAACGCATCGCTTCTGAGGCCTCCCGTCTGGCTCACTACAACAAACGCTCCACCATAACCTCCAGGGAGATTCAGACGGCTGTCCGCCTCCTGCTGCCTGGTGAGCTGGCTAAACACGCCGTATCTGAGGGCACCAAGGCTGTGACAAAGTACACCAGCTCTAAGTAAACGTTTCTGAGACTTACACCACAAAGGTCCTTTTAAGGACCACCCATCTATTGAAAAAGGGAATCCAACTTGTTCAATTAATGGTCAATTAATTTACCTTTTCAATCGCCTGTTAAAAGAATCCTGTGAACATTACCTCGGAAAAAGGCCACATCCACGTCAGACAGACGTCATAAATGTGTCAAATACAGTGACGTAAGGTTTGTGGCAGTTGAGGCACTGACCCTTTAAAGTCAAGTTTTATAAATATATGGATAAAATAGATGAGCTTATATTCACCATTTTATTGTTAACTTACACACTACTGGTGTTTCACATCCCATACTCGAGATCTCTATACACACACAAGGGTACACATTTGACTATAGAGGAACATTTAAGTTCGTAACTGCTCAGAAAAGAGGGCACTCGCTTTCTGAGCAGCGAAAGCGAGTGCAAAGCAATTCCAAGCTACAAGGAGAGAAATTCATAGTTTCACCACATTAAAAAAAAAGAAAGAGACTTAAAATTAGACATGTGAAAAGTGGTATCTATTAAAATAGTTTATCATTACTTCTCTTACAAATTTTGCTTTCAAAATATTTTCAACTATGTATGTAAAAAAACATTTTTAAATGTGGGTTGGCTTGGATTTAAAATCTTCCATTTTTGCAGTCAGATCAAGACATAAAAGAGCGGAGTTCTGTAGTGAAGTGGACTCTGATTTTGTCTTTGTAGAAGAAGAGTAGCAGCAGAACCATCATAACGTCGTGGGCTCAGCACTGCACCCCTCTGTGAGGCAGAGGTACTGGCGCCCTCACCTACTGCCCTTTCATTGGCTTTGTCATTTCAGCAAGACTAAATATGTTCTACACATACATGAAATATGTTACTCATATGGAAAGTTGGTACATATAATAAAAGTGTCTACAAACAATACATTGGTGAAAAACAGTGAGAAAGCAAGAGTTTCGACCCAGTTTGTGATGGACTGCTCAATCTGAGATGAGAGTCAGCTCACAGCTCACCTCTCTATTTGAATAAATGTTAATGCAGTAGCTTTAGTCTGTAAAAATCTCTCAGAATAAAAACACCATTTGGTTCAAAAATATTAAGTAATATTAATTATTATACAGTATAAGTCTTAGATAAATACTAAATGTTCTGAATATGACACCAACATTCACCTAGGATTTGAATTTTGTGTTTGTGACACTCCCAGCGATAAGGAGACAACAGACCCATAGTTTCCATCACTCTCATCTATGTTCATTTTCATATTTATGAAACTCCTAGAGGAGTCTCTGTGCAGTTGATTGTTTTGGCCACTCCATATATTTTTTATTCAATACATCCAAGTAATCTTCAGAGTTCCAGTCTAGAATATTCCCTTTTGCATTATCATATATATTGACCACATATTTGATCTATGTTTGTGCAGATTAAAAAATAATGTACTTTTTGTCTTTGTGCAGAAAGCGTGTTCAGGATTAAAGTGTTGTAACATTATTAGGTCACACTTTAAACAAACGTGTGTTTTATATATATATCAATACTATAAAGACCAGAAGTAGACATGCTCGCTGTCCAGTGGGACATGTCGTGAAGTAAATTCAGGCCCCCAACTCCGATGCCCCTCAAGCTCAGCGCTGATTGGAGGATTCGTTTACCACCACGAATCTCCTATCGCTATTGGTGGAAATATTTCCCGCTATGCATTACAGTATAAAATAAACCTGGGGCAGCGTCAATCACATTTTCTTAGATCACAAACTCTTGGAAGTATCTAAATATGAGTGGAAGAGGTAAAACCGGCGGTAAAGCCAGAGCCAAGGCAAAGACTCGCTCTTCCCGTGCTGGACTCCAGTTCCCCGTCGGTCGTGTCCACAGACTGCTGCGTAAAGGGAACTATGCCCAGCGTGTCGGTGCCGGCGCCCCCGTCTACCTGGCGGCTGTGCTGGAGTACCTGACCGCTGAGATCCTGGAGTTGGCCGGAAACGCCGCCCGGGACAACAAGAAGACCAGAATCATCCCCCGTCACTTGCAGCTGGCTGTCCGCAACGACGAGGAGCTGAACAAGCTGCTGGGCGGAGTGACCATCGCTCAGGGCGGTGTGCTGCCCAACATCCAGGCGGTGCTGCTGCCCAAGAAAACCGAGAAGGCCGCAAAGAAGTAGACGGTCCCGATCAGGAAAACGAAACCAAAGGCTCTTTTAAGAGCCACCCACCTCTATCGGAAGAGTAGAAGTTTATTCCGTACTATTTAGCCCTTCTGAAGTATGTCTGTCTAGTTCTCAAGACAACTTGAGCTTACATAACAGAACGTATAAGTAACTGAAGAATATTGTGCATCGTCCTAGAGTCTAGGACTGGCTTATGTCTAGGACCTAGACAGTGATAGTTTTTCTGTTTACAGTATTCTGACACGAGCTATGAACCTCAGGCTATATTTACACCGTCCATTGGAATCTACAGACCTATCAAGGTCTCTAGTAAGATTTCACATTATAAACTTGTAAGATGATTAACAAACATAATTGTATACCAATTATATTCAGGGTGCAAATGCCCTTATTCTAATAATTGCCAAAATACTAAAATTCACATTATGTCTTTGATTAGCAGTTATAATTTTGTATTTGGTTTAGCACTTTGAGATTTGATCCAAATGTAAAGTGCATTATAAATTAAATGTATTATTATTAGTAATATTACGATGACACGTAACAATGATTTAAACTAAAGCTGAACAAGAATACATCACTTTTTGAAAAACTTTGATCTTATTAATATGGAAGGACAAATAAGCCACTTGTAAAAACGTTATGCATTAGAAAACTGATAAATCAAAAAGTCCAATGCTCCAACAGGGATGGGTCAAAGCAGAGATACATTTCACAATGTTGAACTGTATATATGTACTGTGTAATATGTGATAAATAAAGCAAAGATTATCATTAAAAGAGTGACTCGATTTTGTCCGATTCCCTGGGCTGCTTGTATGGTAGTCGGAATTGTCTGCCGTAATTTTACTAAGACTGCTTGGATTTCGGAGAAAAAGGTTTCTGGCAATGTTATCGATGTTTAGTTTGTTATTTCACCGTATTATATTGGGGAGCGTTGTGACATTTACTAGCCATGTAGGATGAAATTTATACTTCCATGAGGCTTATGTTGTCTTTTAAAATTTCTAACATCAATTTTGATCATGAACTTTCAATAAACAAGCATTAACCCATACTCAGCTCAGTGCAGTTACTAATGTGTACTTCATCATAACCTGTCATGATCAGATGAGGTACTGAATCACATTTATTCAGCAAATATACCAGCTATTTAAGTAAATAGTCAATTCAAAAAAAAATTTTTTTTAAATGGTGTTTTTCAATTTTCTATCATTTTCTAATTACAATATCAGTTCTACTCAATTTAACGCATTCACATTTTTGATTTTATTTATTTTGGTAACTTTCTGCTGCTTGTGTGGATTTTGTCCTGTAATTGTGCAGTTTGCTAGAAAATAAGTCAAAACAATTTTACTGATATTACTGGAATGTTTCTGTTAACGTAGGAACCATGTTATCCCTTTTCCACAAGCCCCAAAGGTGATTTCCTCACAAACGTGTCATGGGTTTTATACACTAATATTTTGTATGAGATCATTTCAATGGGCGACATTCAGCATATTGACGGTTGATGGTGGAAGGTTACTTTCAGTGTGCGGCCACAAATTCCCCCCAACAAAGCCAGCTCTGACGTCAATAGAAAGTTGGCCAATCACAAGAGTGGGACAGCACACTATACTTTGAATGGAGTCTGTTGAAATATGAGCACTCTCGGCGGCACTGAGTATTCTTAGACGAAATATCAGGAGGAAATCATGCCTGACTCAGTAAAGTCCGCAGCCAAGAAGGGCTCCAAGAAAGCCGTCACCAAGACGGCTGTTAAGGGAGGAAAGAAGAGGAGAAAGTCCAGGAAGGAGAGCTACGCCATCTATGTTTACAAGGTGCTGAAGCAGGTCCACCCCGACACCGGCATCTCCTCCAAGGCCATGGGCATCATGAACTCCTTCGTGAACGACATCTTTGAACGCATCGCTTCTGAGTCTTCGCGTCTGGCTCAATACAACAAACGCTCCACCATCTCTTCCAGGGAGATCCAGACCGCTGTGCGTCTCCTGCTGCCTGGTGAACTGGCCAAGCACGCCGTGTCTGAGGGCACCAAGGCTGTGACCAAGTACACCAGCTCTAAGTAAACTTACTGGAAACTAGTACAAAAAAAAGGTCCTTTTAAGGACCACTCACCTTACTCAAAGAGGTTCCTACACTTACATTAGAAGAGTTGATCCGTAACAACAGTGTCTCCTTTGACTCCATAGGAAGCACAGATTGATTATTGATAACATTGATATATTAAATATTGTTAACTTGGTAATAAATAAAACCATGATGAAACCATCATTCTGCACAGAGGATGCAAAATGTCTGTAAAAAATACAATGGATTATGTATGAAGCCATTAGAGCCATGAATTTTAAAGATTATAACATTCCAGTACTAATGTTAACACACTTCTATGTAAACTAATCTGTGCAAACAACTAAATAATAAATTCATTTGAAAATATGCTTTATGAATGTAAGGTTAACAGTTTTGATTTCAATGTATCGCTAATATCTCAATAAATTTTTACATAAATGTACTTATTGTTTTTGTAAGCTATTATTGCTTTTACCCTCGTTCAATGAGTTCTTATTCACCATTTAAAACGCCCGCCGGTAACACTTCAACTGCAAATAACAATTCACTCTTAGTATTTTGCTTTCAGAAAAGATAGAAGTATTTCATGTTTATGTTTAGAATTGAGCCTAAAGAGTTGAATGATGGGTGTATAAAGTATAAATATATGGATGGGATATAGTTTGTGGCTCTAGGTTCGACTTTCTGGTCAAGTTACTGCAAAAATCTAGTTAATAAATAATTGCTTCAATTTTCAAAACAACCGATTAATTAAACTTTGTTAATCTAAAATAGTCAATTTGTCATTACTTATTGAGCAATGAACAAAAAAATTAAATAAAAGAAAATAATGAAGAAAGATCTTCTTTTTGACAGTGTATTGCTCCATCAATAAGAAACTTATTGTAAATCAGCTCGTAGTTCCTCTGCAACCATACAGATATTGTTCCAAACTGCAATAATTGTAATTCTATGATTAAAAAAAACAAAAACCAAAAACTTGTTGCTGCTCTAACATCGACAGGGAATGATTAAGGGCTGAACTTATCAGACATGTTCACGGTCAGGAGTTACAATAAACCCGGCATCATCAGTGTGTTTGCTGCCACCAGAATAACTCCACATTTTAATGAACTGGTCGTGAAATAATGACTTCTTTAACTTTGAGTCAACGAACAGACGTGTGGATATTCTGTGAAACAGATTTTAATGCAATTTTGGTCTATTTTCAACCATTTTCGAACATAAATAAGTGGAAAACAACAATGAGAAGTGCTGATCACGACGGTGACCGGGTGGGGTTTGGAGGCTCCCTGAACTAAATTCAGAGAACATCGGAGCTCTATGTGACTTTAATATGAAGACAATGTAGTCTGCTATCGGTTGCCTAAACTTTCGGCCTTCATCACTTCTCTCACATTAACTTTGAGACGTTTATCTGTGAGGAGAAAACACAAGTGAGCGGACATTCACGCTGCTCAGAGCAGCCGCGAGATGAGTTGAGTCTCCACGGTTCTCATGTTGTGTTTAAGAGCAGCTGACAGAACAGAACGGCCACTCTTGTGAGTTTTACTGAAAACGAACGGAACAATGGTAGAAGAAGAAGCACCCGCGCAGGTCGCCACACCGGCCAAAGCAGCCAAGAAGAGGGTCGTCAAACCGAAGAACAGCACCGTCCCCAGTGTCCGCGAGCTCATCGTCCAGGCTGTGACCGCTTCCAAAGACCGAAAAGGTGTGTCTGTACATGCCCTGAAGAAGGCTCTGATTGTCGGTGGCTACGATGTGGACAGCAACAGGGGCCGCGTCAGACTCACCATCAGGAAACTGGTGGATGCCGGCGTTCTGGAGCAGCTCAAGGGGATCGGTGCATCTGGATCCTTTAAGATGAGCAAGAAGGCAGCCGAACCGAAGACCAAGAAGATCGTCAAGAAATCTCCTGCTAAAGTCAAGAAGCCTGTGGCTAAGAAACCTCCAGCGGCGGCAAAGAAGCCCAAAGCCAAAGTAGTCAAGAAGCCAGCAGCTACGAAGGCAGCAGCTGTTAAGAAGTCCCCGAAGAAGGTTAAGAAATCTCCAGCCAAGAAGATGTCCAAGAGTCCCAGGAAGGTTCAGAAGAGCCCCAAGAAGGTTGAGAAAAAGCC
Source organism: Lophius americanus (assembly GCA_037951165.1). Taxonomy (NCBI): domain Eukaryota; kingdom Metazoa; phylum Chordata; class Actinopteri; order Lophiiformes; family Lophiidae; genus Lophius; species Lophius americanus. The sequence goes on from JBBDHG010000056.1 coordinate 6,284,316, forward strand.
AAAGTCTCCCGCAGCAAAGAAACCTGCGAAGAAGGCTGCCAAGCCCAAAGCCAAGAAGGTAGCAGCCAAGAAAAAGTGAGCTGTCATCAGTCCGACAGACGTCTCCGCAAACGGCTCTTTTAAGAGCCACCCACCTCCCTCTTAGAGAGCGCCATCCTATTTTAATATTAATATTGTTTTTATAATATATTCAACATTGTTGCTGAGACTGTCACTGAAGTCTACATGAGAAAGAATGTGTTCAAGAATGGCAATACCAATGCAGTTACTATCTCATGTAGATGAGAATTGTTAAACTTGCCACTTCTTCAAATTAATTTATATATATTTTTTCATTTTTGCAGGTAAGGAGACAAATCTCTTCCAAGAGAGCAGCACAGAAACTGCGACCAAAACTAAATGGACTTAAACGACACTAATACAAATATACTACTACATGCACCAAGCACTACATTTTTCAAATCTCTCATAGATTTAATTTGATAGATGGAACGTTTTTTTTATTTTTCTGTTCTGACTGGGGACCGTCCATTGAAGAACATTTTGAGAGCGTAACCCATATTGCTTTTTACAGATGTATGTAGAAAGATAATCAAGAAGCAGCCCATGGAGAGATTTCTAAACAAACACGAAACATTGCGAGAATGTGCAGCGATACAGAAACGGAAGTGTTTGAGATATCTATGACTAGTAGAAAAACGTAAAGCACAACATAAACCGTGTCCAGCTTTATGTACTTTTTCTTGTGCATTCAAAAAACCCAGATCACCTTGGTCCATTAAAGGCTGAACAGTTGGCAGTGATCAGATGTTTCCTCACCACAGGGGAAAAGAAAGATTTATTATTTGAGATGAATGAGGCCAAGCCCTAACCCAGCGAACGATAAATGTTCCTGACCTTAGATCTACTTGTGGGATAAGAGTAGCAGGAAAATAACCCGTCACTTTGGACAAAATAAATAAGTAAAATCAGGTATTCATCTAAAATGCTTGTATACCAGTTTGAGAAGTAAATTAACTATGTTTAACTAAAAAGTCAACATAGAGGAAAAGCTGAATTTGGAGCTCTCATTGGGTTAATTTGTATTCCTATAATTATTATATAAAATCCACCATTGTCCTTAAACAATGTTAAAGAAATTGTTTCAAAATCATCTTGTATCTATTCGTACACTAAAAACGTGTGTATAAATGTATATGTTATCATTTATTAATATCCCAGTTATTGGAGTAACAAAAAAATAATCTGTGGAGGAGGGGTTTCCTTTAAAATTCTCTCCTCCAATAGATGATCAGCTATAGCGCAGGCGCTGTTTAGTCTGGACCAATCAGCGTCAACGCCGCCCTTTATAAAGGCGCTGTTCCAACAACTTTTGCATTCTGTATTCATCGAAGAACTCAGAGAAGACAAAATAGTAAAATGGCAAGAACGAAGCAGACCGCTCGCAAGTCTACTGGAGGCAAAGCTCCTAGGAAACAGCTGGCTACCAAGGCCGCTCGTAAGAGTGCCCCGGCCACCGGCGGCGTGAAGAAACCCCACCGTTACAGGCCCGGTACCGTCGCCCTTAGAGAGATCCGTCGCTACCAGAAATCCACCGAGCTCCTGATCCGTAAGCTGCCCTTCCAGCGTCTGGTGAGGGAGATCGCCCAGGACTTCAAGACCGACCTGCGCTTCCAGAGCTCCGCCGTCATGGCTCTGCAGGAGGCTAGCGAGGCTTACCTGGTGGGTCTGTTCGAGGACACCAACCTGTGCGCCATCCACGCAAAGAGAGTCACCATCATGCCCAAAGACATCCAGCTGGCCCGCCGCATCCGTGGTGAACGCGCCTAAACTGATAATCTGTTTCATCAACGCCACAACGGCTCTTTTAAGAGCCACTTCACAGTTCTGTAAGAGTTTCTCCATTGGTACTTAGTTAAAGAACAGATGTCTTGATTTTATTTCATAGATTCTCAAAGCTTCTACCAAGCCCTGATTTATCTCAACAGTAAGTGGCCTACTTAGAAAAGCTGCCCCATGGTTGTTAAGGAAAGTTTACATATTACAATTCCATATATTAACACCAGGAATTTAACTCGCTAATGTACTAATAGAATTACACATTTAGTGTTGTGAGTATTTGTATAGTGCTGCATTTCAGGCTATATAAATTGCTGCAATGCCAATGCTTCAAATAGACTTGTTAAATGTGAATTTTACCAAATTCTAGCATTAAATATAACCTCAAAGACAGGCTACTAGAGAAATATTCTCAGTTCAGCACATACTAGCTGTTACTAAATTATTTGTTCAGAGCAGAACCATTACAAATAAACAAACTTGTAATGCACAACCCTTGCGTATGAAGATATTGCACATAATCTCTGGAGCCTCTTAACATGTCTGATGCTAATGGAACATTTTGGAGGCGATAATGTTTGTTGCTGCTGTCTGTATAGTTGCTGTTTGACAAAGGTTGGTGATGTGTGCTGTTGGTTTGGATGTATTTATCTGGCGAATGTCATCCGTTGTACGAAGAATTTCTGTAAGAACAAAAATCTGTTGCGATTTATCATGTTACATTTATTAATTTGCTGGAGCTGAGAGTTTTATTACAATAATATTTAGAGTAAACACATTCTTTGACTTTTTAAGACAATTTTTTCTTGGATCCATCAAAGTGTTTCCTTTTTATTTATTTATTTATTTTATTAAAATATATATTTGTTATAATTCAGGGATAACTGTCTTTAGACATAAAACCAATAAGTGTGGTAACTCAGCTAAACTTCAGACTGATAAGAACGTTTCGTATGTAAACTTTTAGTACATACCCAGTTAAAAACACATATCTTAACATCCACATTTGTTATTTTACAATCCAACAAGCAGTTAAAGGGGCAATGTATTAAAATGTACAATAAATAACAATTCCGTACATTTCACCTTCTCTTTAAAGGGTGATTGTAGTTTTAATGCGCTGTACAAAGAAAGTAAACTCTATTAATAAACAAACGTATACAATGCAAATAAATGCACCTTTTCCGACTTGTTTTGAATTATCAGAAGATCAAATAAAGATGAGAAAAAAACGTGACATTTCTGTCCCAGTTTTTTCTTACTGGGCTAATATGAAGCTCTGTTGTGACGTCACTTCAGACTCCCGAGTGCCGATTGGAGGATCTACCTACCGCCCTGACTCTACTTTTTCTATTGGACGTAGAATCCCGCTAAAATTGAAATCAGCCGCGCTCAGCTAGACCCTGTTTCTGGTTGGCCTGGATTCCCCCCCCCCTTAGCCCTACGTGGCTTTATAATAAAGTAATGTGTCTGAACACGCCGCGTTTTTCCAAGACTCTAGGAAAGATACGAAGATGAGCGGAAGAGGTAAAACCGGCGGTAAAGCCAGAGCAAAGGCAAAGACTCGCTCTTCCCGTGCTGGACTCCAGTTCCCCGTCGGTCGTGTCCACAGACTGCTGCGTAAAGGGAACTATGCCCAGCGTGTCGGTGCCGGCGCCCCCGTCTATCTGGCGGCTGTGCTGGAGTACCTGACCGCTGAGATCCTGGAGTTGGCCGGAAACGCCGCCCGGGACAACAAGAAGACCAGAATCATCCCCCGTCACTTGCAGCTGGCTGTCCGCAACGACGAGGAGCTGAACAAGCTGCTGGGCGGAGTGACCATCGCTCAGGGCGGTGTGCTGCCCAACATCCAGGCGGTGCTGCTGCCCAAGAAAACCGAGAAGGCCGCAAAGAAGTAGACGGTCCCGATCAGGAAAACGAAACCAAAGGCTCTTTTAAGAGCCACCCACCTCTATTGGAAGAGTAGAAGTTTCTCCTCACTTATTAACTAACATAGTCCACAACAATTGTTGGTTCTCAGGCCAAATTAATTAAACAATGATAGGACGTATGAGTAGCTGAAGTTAGGAATAACTAACTGATAACTTGATTAATACTGATTTGGTCCCCTGACATGACTTTTTTAAAGCTATATCCACATACTCTATTTCAATCCACATTGGAAAGTCTATACTATTTTATATATCAATATATTTTGGACATAGTCTGAATTGGACCAATGATCAATATCAAAGAGTAATTATATTCTGGAGCTCAATGCCGGGTAAAGTGCTCCTATCTCAATTGTTGAAAAAAATATGTTCTTAAATTCCTTATGTTTGCGTTATGACATGGATTTAGATTTCTATACTTTGTTCAGATGATTTCATTTTACCAGTACTTGAAACACAATTTAAATTCATATTTTGTTAGAATAATTTGGAAGTTATGTTTTCCACCATCAAAAAATTTATACATTTGATTGGATCTAATTTGCCTTTATTGCAATTTTGGGTCCCTTAAATCAATTGGGTTATGGGTAGCATTTAAATTCTATCGGACGCTTAGTCTACTTTTTAAAATATTAATAATATTCGTTTTGAACTTCTTAATTAGGAAGGACAAATCTGCCACTAATGAAAAAATTTAATGATGTAAAAACGAAACACAGTTCTGAGTTCCTAAACTGCTTTCATAGTAGTTTGATTCGTCTGCTGTAAATTCAAACAATCTACTGGGAACCGGAAGAATAAAGTGTCTGGTAAGAAATTAATGTTTAATTTCTAATTTCACAGTACTTTATTGATGAGTGTTATGTCGTTCAGATCAGATAAAAGATCAAATGGTGTGTGTATAGCTGGAATATACATTCATGATGTTTGTGTTGTCTTTCAGTATTTTATCATTCATTTTCATAACAAACTTCTATTAAAGGTGCACTTCTTACTGTTGTGGAAAACCTTATGCTGTGTCAATAAATGAGGTATGAACAGTGGACTGGATCCTTACAGCCAAAGTAGGATTTTGTTGAGTCTGGGTATATACAGAGAAAATCCATTAAGATTCAAACATCAAGCCCTTCTATAAGGGTCAGTGTCACCACCCTTCAGCTCCTTCCATGCCAATTTTGGAGTTGTATATAACTTAACTTGCACCTTCCTGTTTTTATCCTTTCTACTCTTCCTCAGGAGTTAGTTTATCCACACACTCCTTCTGAGAGTGGGGGCCAGGAATTCCCTTGCTTTATACTTATCTATTTCCCCGACAACTGTGAACAAGAACATTGAAAACACTTATTCTACCACATGTCCCTCCTTCGGCATGTACAAACGTGTCATACACTTCCCGTACTTCCATCCGACACGTATATATATATACGTATATATATATATACGTATATATATATATACGTATATATAATATGTAATATCTATATATATAAGTATATATATATATATATATATATATATATACATATACATATATATATATATACGCATACTATATATATATATATATTATGCGTATTATACTGTCAATACAATAGTGCTTATGGAGTTGAGTATACTAACACTAATAGTGATCATGTCTATCAACTTATATCTGTGAACATACCAACACTTATAGATACCAAACATTATGAATAGCATTCAGATTATTTTAATACATTGTTACATTTGGTTACTTTCTGCTGATTTTCTGTAATTTTGAAAATTAGCCTGAAAATGAGAAAGTTCCATCGAAGCAACCTTTTCTACTGACTGGCATTACTGGAGTAGATGGCGGTACAGGCACAAAGCGAGGCTCAGGGTCTCTCCAGATAGTTACTGCATTTTGTTGTCTCTGTCATTTGTTTGTCATTGCACATACTCTGTGCAATGACAAAGTTTGTTCTGAATCTTGGTGTTAGAAAATATACGAACCACTTTACAGGTACCATCAACTGGACTTTATACACTGTCATATTTTGTATTGGATCATCTTGACATGAAATCTTCAGCATACAGATGGTTGATTGCTGTGATTGCATCAATACTTATTGTATTTTTACACCATTTTGTTCTATGTGTGTAGTAGGATCTGCGCTGCTGCCTCCTTATGCCATATTTTCCTGTTTAAAGAGATCTTTGATCTCAATGGGTTTTAGATATCCTGGTTACATACAGGTCAAATAAATAAAATAAATGGTGCAAAAAGATTTAAATTTAGTAAAGCACCAACCATCCTTCACAGTAAAACCCCTTCTGACGCCATTAGCATCCAGACCAATCACAAGAGGGGACCGGCACAGTGTGATTTAAATGGGGTCTGTTTAAATATGACCACTCTCCCCACCCACTGACAATCCTTGCTATACGGAGAGAGAAACATGCCTGATCCAGCGAAGCCAGTGGCCAAGAAGGGCTCAAAGAAAGCGGTTGCCAAGACGGCCGCCAAGGGAGGAAAGAAGAGGAGAAAGTCCAGGAAGGAGAGCTACGCCATCTATGTTTACAAGGTGCTGAAGCAGGTCCACCCCGACACCGGCATCTCCTCTAAGGCCATGGGCATCATGAACTCCTTCGTGAACGACATCTTTGAACGCATCGCCTCCGAGGCATCTCGTCTGGCTCACTACAACAAACGATCCACCATCTCTTCCAGGGAGATCCAGACCGCCGTGCGTCTCCTGCTGCCCGGTGAACTGGCCAAGCACGCCGTGTCTGAGGGCACCAAGGCTGTGACTAAGTACACCAGCTCTAAGTAAACTTACTGGAAACTAATGGAAAACAAAGGTCCTTTTAAGGACCACTCACCTTACTCAAAGAGGTTCCTATTTAACTAACAAGACTATATATATCAGGTCTATGTTCTACAATTCTGTGATTACAACGTTTTGATTTTGCTGAATGTCAACATGCATGAATTTCACTTTGTCATTTTATGCTCACCTACTCTAAGTACATTCTATTTTACTCATGAATGTCAAGGTTGTAAACCCAACCTTACATTTTCTCCTCAAATATGATGGTTGCAAACAATTGATAGACTAAATTAGGTAATAGTTACTAGGTATCTTAATGTTTTAAAGAACTGAGAATGTGCATGATCAATGGAGGCATTGATTTCAGCTATATCATATTTTGATGGTTGCGGTAAAAAGAGGCTCTGAGGTGCCCTTCATGAAAATACGTTTGTAACAATTGACTGCATTCATTGGTTACATTTGGAACAACCATCAGATCAGAATAAAAAGTGAATTTGTTTATGAATTTTAAGGAATTTCACCATTCCAAAAGTATTCGCTTTGCATAAATTCTCAATTGACCTAAAGAGAAATATCAATCATAAAAATGGCATATATTCTTAATGCAAGCTTTTTTGTTAATGTCAGCGATTAACAGTTTAGATTTAAGTGCCTTTCTAAAATATTATTTTTATCCGTAATTTATTGTAGTTGTCTGTAAAACCTCGATTGCGGTGACTCACTCAATGAGTTCATATACCCAATTCAAATCCTCACTGGTGGAATATATTCAGACTCTTAGAAGACAACTGTGAAGAATTAAGTTTTAATTATTTATAAAAGGGACATAACATATAAATGAACATATACCTGTAAATATGCACGATTACAGCCAGAGCTTATTTCCATCTTCAGGGTAATGCCAGCCAGATAAACACAATGCAATACAACAATAACAAATAGCAGCAGGAGTGCACAATAATAAAAGAAAAATTTAGAAAACAAGGACCATCACCGACCAGGATGTTAATTAAGATGTTAAAGTGCTAAAGTGCATTACACAATTTAACAAAGTGCACCAATGAATTACATAATGTCCACACGCCTCAGCCATTGCACGTCGTACGGCCCCACAGAATTTGAAATTGCTTAGTGAATTGCACGAAGCTCTATTGCATTTGTTCAGCACACACAGATGTGTGTGTGTGTGTGTGTGTGTGTGTGTCAATAATATTGCACCAGGTTTGCATACAAGGTTAAACGTATGTACTAAGGGTTGTGCAAATTAGCATACATATGCATATATATATAGATATGAATATACACAAACATATATGTTCGCCCGCAGGTCACAAATCATCAAATTTGGTCGGTTTTCATCAAATTGATAAACACACAATGATAAAAACAAGAGGAAGCAGAAGAAAACCAGGTGAGTTCATGTCAGATTGTGTGAGTAGTCTTGACTGTCCAGCAACCATGATTTGAGATGTTTAGTAAATGAGCTGGGGGAGAGCAGATCACGTATAACAGTGGGTATTGTATTCCAAGTTTAAGAGGCACGACATGAAAACACTTCCTGTCCGAAGGGGCTTCTTCTAAATGGAACTAGACAGTAAACTCTATTAGTACTCTGTTTTCAGAAAATTATAAAGTATGTCTTTCTTGTAACTGTTTATAAGTGGGGCGAAAGTTTTGCTTTGATGGGTGTATAAAAGAAAATAGTATATTGACAAGAGGATAGTTTATGATTACATCAACACTTCAATAAGTACATCTTCTAACGTTTGAATGTAATCTGATAATATACATGGTAATAAAATAGTCAATATTGTCATTACATATCCCGTACTACACAAACTCAAGAAGATAGTAATTGAAGAAAAACAATGTACATCATTTTGACAGTGTATTGTTCACATCATGTCCATCACCTCTTATACTCCACATATTCTGGGTGGATGTATAAAGTATAAATATATGGATGGGATATAGTTTGTGGCTCTAGGTTCGACTTTCTGGTCAAGTTACTGCAAAAATCTAGTTAATAAATAATTGCTTCAATTTTCAAAACAACCGATTAATTAAACTTTGTTAATCTAAAATAGTCAATTTGTCATTACTTATTGAGCAATGAACAAAAAAATTAAATAAAAGAAAATAATGAAGAAAGATCTTCTTTTTGACAGTGTATTGCTCCATCAATAAGAAACTTATTGTAAATCAGCTCGTAGTTCCTCTGCAACCATACAGATATTGTTCCAAACTGCAATAATTGTAATTCTATGATTAAAAAAAACAAAAACCAAAAACTTGTTGCTGCTCTAACATCGACAGGGAATGATTAAGGGCTGAACTTATCAGACATGTTCACGGTCAGGAGTTACAATAAACCCGGCATCATCAGTGTGTTTGCTGCCACCAGAATAACTCCACATTTTAATGAACTGGTCGTGAAATAATGACTTCTTTAACTTTGAGTCAACGAACAGACGTGTGGATATTCTGTGTAACAGATTTTAATGCAATTTTGGTCTATTTTCAACCATTTTCGAACATAAATAAGTGGAAAACAACAATGAGAAGTGCTGATCACGACGGTGACCGGGTGGGGTTTGGAGGCTCCCTGAACTAAATTCAGAGAACATCGGAGCTCTATGTGACTTTAATATGAAGACAATGTAGTCTGCTATCGGTTGCCTAAACTTTCGGCCTTCATCACTTCTCTCACATTAACTTTGAGACGTTTATCTGTGAGGAGAAAACACAAGTGAGCGGACATTCACGCTGCTCAGAGCAGCCGCGAGATGAGTTGAGTCTCCACGGTTCTCATGTTGTGTTTAAGAGCAGCTGACAGAACAGAACGGCCACTCTTGTGAGTTTTACTGAAAACGAACGGAACAATGGTAGAAGAAGAAGCACCCGCGCAGGTCGCCACACCGGCCAAAGCAGCCAAGAAGAGGGTCGTCAAACCGAAGAACAGCACCGTCCCCAGTGTCCGCGAGCTCATCGTCCAGGCTGTGACCGCTTCCAAAGACCGAAAAGGTGTGTCTGTACATGCCCTGAAGAAGGCTCTGATTGTCGGTGGCTACGATGTGGACAGCAACAGGGGCCGCGTCAGACTCACCATCAGGAAACTGGTGGATGCCGGCGTTCTGGAGCAGCTCAAGGGGATCGGTGCATCTGGATCCTTTAAGATGAGCAAGAAGGCAGCCGAACCGAAGACCAAGAAGATCGTCAAGAAATCTCCTGCTAAAGTCAAGAAGCCTGTGGCTAAGAAACCTCCAGCGGCGGCAAAGAAGCCCAAAGCCAAAGTAGTCAAGAAGCCAGCAGCTACGAAGGCAGCAGCTGTTAAGAAGTCCCCGAAGAAGGTTAAGAAATCTCCAGCCAAGAAGATGTCCAAGAGTCCCAGGAAGGTTCAGAAGAGCCCCAAGAAGGTTGAGAAAAAGCCAAAGTCTCCCGCAGCAAAGAAACCTGCGAAGAAGGCTGCCAAGCCCAAAGCCAAGAAGGTAGCAGCCAAGAAAAAGTGAGCTGTCATCAGTCCGACAAACGTCTCCGCAAACGGCTCTTTTAAGAGCCACCCACCTCACTCTTAGAGAGCTCCATCCTACTTTAATATTATTGTTATATATTTTATAATATATTTAACATTGTTGCTGAGACTGTCACTGAAGTCTACATGCTTGTGCATAGAAAGAATGTGTTCAAGAATGCCAATATTAATGAAGTTACACCCTTAACGAGCGCCATCCTGGTTAATGTCAATATTCTTTTTAGTGTAGTCAGTAACTCCATGAGATGTTAACGTTAACTGGAAAGTACCACGCCACCCTTATTTGGAGCCTCCAGGTTCACGTTCATCTTCTCATTTGTTAATCATGTCACATGATCAGCTATATATCTACACATCATATAGCTAATCTAATCTTTGTTCCACATGATTAATGTGGAAACTTATAGCTGAATATAGACTTTATTATCTGCACAAAAAACGTTCATCCGAGTCTATTGAAAGAAAATGTAGAATTAATTCATTAAAATAAATAAATCCCATACGGTCATAAGTTGTAACGTTGTAATCTTCATGTAAATAATTCAATATTAACTCTGCCTTTGTAAATGTCATAGGAAAAACTCACGTATGACCTCTAAATTGACATGGGGTTTATTTTTATACTTGTCCTTTTTTATAAAAACTATCCACCATGAGAGAATAACATTTCTCATTTTAAGATAGTATAAACATGTGCTTGAACTTCTATTATATCATATTAATATGACATGTCTACATGCCATGTAACAATGGTCGTCTGAGCCGGCAATGACAGTCTCTTTGGAGGCGGGTGTGTTTGGATTCTCTCCTCCAATAGATGATCGGCTACAATGCGCGCGCAGCACAGTCTGGACCAATCAGCGTCAACACCGCTCTTTATAAATCCGCTGTTCACACTCCTTCTTCATTCTGTATTCAGCGAAGAACTCAGAGAAGACCAAATAATAAAATGGCAAGAACGAAGCAGACCGCTCGTAAGTCCACTGGAGGCAAAGCTCCTAGGAAGCAGCTGGCCACCAAGGCTGCACGTAAGAGCGCCCCGGCCACCGGCGGCGTGAAGAAACCCCACCGTTACAGGCCCGGTACCGTCGCCCTTAGAGAGATCCGTCGCTACCAGAAATCCACCGAGCTCCTGATCCGTAAACTGCCCTTCCAGCGCCTGGTGAGGGAGATCGCCCAGGACTTCAAGACCGACCTGCGCTTCCAGAGCTCCGCCGTCATGGCTCTGCAGGAGGCTAGCGAGGCTTACCTGGTGGGTCTGTTCGAGGACACCAACCTGTGCGCCATCCACGCCAAGAGAGTCACCATCATGCCCAAAGACATCCAGTTGGCCCGCCGCATCCGCGGAGAGAGGGCTTAAACTGATCCTTCATCCTTTTCGTCTAAAACACAACGGCTCTTTTAAGAGCCACATCACACTGAAAGAAGAGCTTCTCCTCTGGTCACGTTAAAATGTTTGGATGAGTGTGTATATAAATGTTTGGTTGAGTGTGTATATAACAGAAATTGATTAACAAAATAAGAGCAAAATGTAATTAATCGTACTTCAGTTAATTTCCAACAGTTTCTTTTTTTTTACCTGGTAGTTGACAAAATCCATATAGTGGACTATATATCCGCATCCACTGTGAATGCGCCTAAACTGATTCTTTATCAACGGCTCTTTTAAGAGCCACATCCATCACTCAATAATCGTTCAGGTTCTATCGAGTGGTTATGTAGATTCAATGTCATTGTTTCCTGACAAAGTGTTAAAGTCACGGCGAATTAATGTATCCTGAATGAGGAGCGCACTGTAAGTGCATCTGTTTGAAAAGTATAGTTTATTGTTCAGAAGATAAGCATGGTACATGTAAACTGTTATCCCCCTGAATTTATCTGTTGCTGGTGAATGGGGACCTTTTGCCTAAGTATAAATAGCATGTATACAATAGATCACATTCTTGTTAGTTTAAGGAGGATTTCGTGGATCAATAAAAGTAATGTGAAAAACTATCACTCTTTTTGTTGTGAATTGTTTTAATGCAATAAAAGCAAAGTCAAACGAAGATAAATATTAACGTTTTTTTCCCCCGGTTATCAGAAATTCAAATAACGACTTCAGTTTTCAAAAATTTGAATTTTCTTCCTGGTTCAGGCTTCAGAGTGGTAATATTTGCGACATATTGTGACGTCGCTTCAGAACCCGTACCTTGATTGGACGATCTGCCTACCGCCCTGACTCGTCATTGCTATTGGAAGAATGTTCCCGCTACAAATGAAAGCCCTCGCTAACAGCTGCAGCCTGTTTTCTGATTGGTCTGAATATCCCCCCTCCCGCTCTCTCCTCTGGCATAAAAAGAAAGTGTTCAACGAAGCCTCATTTATTCTGCGTAGTGACCCAGAAAATATCTGAAAAATGAGCGGAAGAGGCAAAACCGGCGGCAAAGCCAGAGCAAAGGCAAAGACTCGCTCTTCCCGTGCTGGTCTCCAGTTCCCCGTCGGTCGTGTCCACAGACTGCTGCGTAAAGGGAACTATGCCCAGCGTGTCGGTGCCGGCGCCCCCGTCTACCTGGCGGCTGTGCTGGAGTACCTGACCGCTGAGATCCTGGAGTTGGCCGGAAACGCCGCCCGGGACAACAAGAAGACCAGAATCATCCCCCGTCACTTGCAGCTGGCCGTCCGCAACGACGAGGAGCTGAACAAGCTGTTGGGCGGAGTGACCATCGCTCAGGGCGGTGTGCTGCCCAACATCCAAGCGGTTCTGCTGCCCAAGAAGACCGAGAAGGCTGCAAAGAAGTAGACGGTCCCGATCAGGAAAACGAAACCAAAGGCTCTTTTAAGAGCCACCCACCTCTATGGAAGAGTAGAAGTTCCTCAGTGACCCACTGTTTTGATTTAAATGTGAAAAATAAATTCAACAGTGTCCTAAATTTTCTCGAATGAACGTGTTTGTTAACTATACACAGATCAGACAGAATACATACTTTTCCATGACGAGACTTCAGCAGAACTGGTGATCCAATATCTTGATTTCCCCTTTGTGAAGTTGCCATTTTCAGCACTTCGTTATAAATCTGCAAATTGCTATATAAAATCATATTAACCGTATTGAGAAAATTGGGCTTGATTTTTATTAACGAGTGTAGTAAAGATCACACTGACCATAACTAAGATATAGCATATCGTCACTAAGAAATATGAACTTCACTTTTTAAGTCCATGCTCCAACACAAAAACATTTATACGTTTGCGTTGATTTGTATGTTTTCTTGTATTAGTTTAATTCCTATTTCTAACTATTAGGATGGGATAAATGCAGACAACTTTAAGTCAAATGAATTTTTATTTTGGCATATATGAAGGCAAAGTTTCCTTTTTATTAACTCAATGCTACCTAATAATACTACCTAATAATACTACCTAACCCTAATACTAAAAGTGTCTTGAGCAATAACATTGATTGATTTTTCATTTCATTTTTAGATTTTGTTCATTATAATATAAAAAAACATAGATCCTCCAATAGAATTACTATTATAATTTGATTTCAATAAGCTGCTTTATTTAAATTCATACCATATTTTAATGTGGTCCCTCAACCACTGCTCAGCCGTCACTCAGGCATGGGCGGAGGAACGGACCGCCCATGTTCTCTATAACGTCCTCAGTTGAATAATAAATATAAGTGAGCACGCGACGTTTTCACTATCAAGTTTGCAGTCTAGCAAAGCGAAGATGAGCGGAAGAGGAAAAGGAGGAAAGGGACTCGGAAAAGGAGGCGCCAAGCGTCACCGTAAAGTTCTCCGTGATAACATCCAGGGAATCACCAAGCCCGCCATTCGCCGCCTGGCTCGCCGTGGCGGAGTGAAGCGTATCTCCGGTCTGATCTACGAGGAGACCCGTGGTGTGCTGAAGGTGTTCCTGGAGAACGTGATCCGTGATGCCGTCACCTACACCGAGCACGCCAAGAGAAAGACCGTCACCGCCATGGATGTGGTGTACGCCCTGAAGAGACAGGGACGCACTCTGTACGGCTTCGGAGGTTAAATCAAGAACGATCCACTAGAAACCAAAGGTCCTTTTAAGGACCGCACACTCCTCTGATGAGTGAGGATTTCCTGATATCATGAGATGACAATGTTCTAATGAATGTGTTTATTTGGGATTCAAGTGACTTAGTGAATTTGATATCCCCTTTCTTCAATACACCGGCTTTGTTGTGTTTTTTACTCCCTTTTGCACCTTCATTTGGGTCGGTCAGGGAGCAGAGGAGACTGTTTTTTTCACATTAAAGTCTTTAAATACAAAAACTCGCATTAATAACAGAGTTTAATCAACTACAGTGGAGGCCAAGAACAGAAAATTGAAGGTGAAGAAATACAAAGAATTATCGAAATAAAATAAAAGCATAAATAAAAATACGATAAATAAAATAAGACAATGCAAAATTCCAGGGGTTGAATTTTACTAATAAGGCTGATAAACCAGGTTTATGTTTATAATATTTGCATTTGTCTGTAAAATATTTATTGAAAATAATTTCAGTGTTCAATAAAGATTCTATCATCTTCTAGTATAAGGAAGCAGAGGAGACTGTGGATCAGTTTTGGTGGTTTTGGTTCTGTTGACAGCGCCACCAGGTGGAGAGGACAGGCACCAGCAGGACAAACCCGGGAAAGGTTTTTGTTCTTTAGGTTGTGACCACAGACCATTTCTCTCTCTACATCCTTCCTGGTTGATTCTTCTCTAGTTCTGAATTTTTCTGGTGTCCTTGTCTCTACTGGTACCATGATGCAGGGACCTGCAGTCCATCCAAGTGGACCGGTTAGTCCTGCTCCTCTAGAATGGAGCATTCGTACATGTCGCCACAAGAAGATTTGCTGTGTCTCCCAGAACATACTCAGGAGTGGAGGGGAGATATGAGGAGATGGGCTGGTACACCAGGCAAGCTGGACAGAACCATAGAAGTACAAGAACGCAGCAACAGGTGTGAGGAAGACCCGGAGGGACTCTGGTACATCCCTGCAAGATGACCTCAAGGGTTTCGTAGTGCACTTCCCAACTATCAGTCCACTAGTCTAAATTCAGCTCCTATGAATTAACACAAGGGAATCTGTCTTATTTTATTCCTGAGCTGAGAAAAAAACACATAATCTGTATCTATCTTCATTATGGATCAGAGCTGACTTAATAGAAGTAGTTAGATTGAGTCAATAAGGACTGTTTCATATTATTAATGAGTCAAATTTAATATGATGAGTTCAATCAGGGGGACTGCTGGTATAATGCAGGGGATTGGGGGCTTTTCAGGGATAAACCCTTGTCGCCAGGGACGACAGTGTAGGCCTGGTTTCTTTTGGGCTCTTTCCTTGAGGGAACAAGATGATTTACTGTTAAACAATTCGCATCTCTTGGTGAACATGGCCACCATATAATGGATAGAACCAAGCTCACAAAGTTTCATTTCCACCTTGACATTTCAGACAATTGTAGCTTAGGATTCAAAAAACACTCCTAAACGTTTAAGAAAACTAAAATATAACAAACAAGAAAAATCGGCTGTGTGTTTTTTCGCCAAGAGGACCGTTGGTACTTTACATGCATCAATTAAAAACACAAACAAACGCAGGACAATCGACTTCCCTTCGTGTCCTTCAAAATAAGAGCGCCCGAAAAACACAGCTCAGCAACAGGAACCAAACGCCATCAACATAGAGTAAGGTGATGCAATTGAATACTAATGACTCTTACACGTTGTTACGGAATCATCATCAGCCGGAATAATTTACTGAAGATACTGAAAGTCAGCAAGGCATAAAGTAAAAAATAATTTACAATACAGCAAAAGAACTCACAGACAGACCAGGTAAACTCCTGTATATGGAGATATATGATGCACGTGAGCTTCAGGCGGCGACTGTTGATGCATTTGGCTGTGATCACAGTTAGAGCTTTCATCATATGTGACGTCATTTCCCATCAAAGACTCGGCTGAGAGATCAAAGCGCTGTGCTGCATAACTGCAACATCCTGCTGCAAACACAGAGAAACAAGCGAGCAGATTGCATTTATGAAACAAGATTACATATTTGAACAGTCGTATAAAGAATATTCATGTCAATTATAACAGAAATGTATATAATTGGAAGTCAATAAGGGCTTTTGAAAAAGAAATGTGATGAAACTACCGCCGCCGGTACTCTAGGTGACGGTAATCATCCTCTAGGCTGCTTCACCGTAACCACGGCGGAGAGGAGGAGGAGGAGGAAGAAGTAGCAGTAGAAGAAGCAGTAGTAGTAGAAGAAGAAGAAGAAGAAGCAGCTACCATAGAATGCTAAAAACACTTCAGTAAACATATCCAGCCATTGAACATTTCTACGCCATGAATCTATGGTGAGTCTTTAATCACGTTCTTCCACAAACGCTGTCTTTCTGTTTCCTTTTCCTGTGACTCCAGCCTTTTGGATATGATGATGGGTGTGGTTTGATGGATGCCACTAGCATGATGTAGTTGTCATAACTGACGTGAATGATTGATGTGTGTTGATTCTGCTGAGTTTGTGAAGGATCTTATAGTCTGTGCTCCACCGATAACCTAATAGGTGTTAGCTTGTAGCTCAATGTTCACGCAGACGCCAAACTCCATGTAGAGAAATCTATATTTTGGTTTAAAAGTTTGTACCAACGTCACAAGGATGTATTAAGTATTTCTTTGTAATTAACAACAACATGTTGTAATTTCGGCATACAGGCTCGGTGAATTACGTAAGTCAAAGCTGATTTCTAACCTAAGAGAAGGTGTGATTTTCATATTCCCAGACAATCTCTGCTCACTAGAAATAATCCACAATATAGGCTGAAAAGAAAATAATATTCCGTTACCATGTACAAGACATTACTTTAAATAACCATGAAAAAAGATACAACGTCAACCTGTCTGCAGTCTACAAGGACAGGACTTATAATTACAGTGAATGTTGTGGAGTCATACTTTATTTTTAAATTAACATTATTCCACAAGCTTTCTATCATTTTGGCACCTTGTTGCTGTAGAAAGAATGTTACGGTATTTTTGGTTAATTCACCAGAAATTTTAATGTTTAGAGAAACATTCTGACCATAAATATTAGTTTCTTTTTCAAGGGTAATGCAATGTTTCCAATTCAGATTTATTAACCCTTACCCTCTTACTGTTGCTATTTGACATTTTACTAACATAATAAATAACATATTTGCAACTCAGGATCTTAATGTCAGGGTTGTTTTATTTCGGATCAGCAGAATGGGAGTGATCATTTAAACGTTACAGTATTGTTTGATTGTATACTATTACACTTCTGTACAATACCTTATTAAGAATAGGAATAGTATTTATTTTGGTTGCAAACATCTTGGGAAATAACTTTTATCACCTTAATTAACTGAAAAGGGATAAACTGAAGCTCATCCAAAGAACAACCCAGAACATCAGCAACAGCAAAGGGGAAAAAAATACTTTTTTTGCATTATACTCACTATACTATACATAATGCATCCTCAATTATTTAAGTTTTAATCAATTAACACAACAATCCCCAGAAAGCTCCACAATTTCAACTCATTAAGTCCGTCCTTTAGTTTTGAAGCCCACTTTACCTGTTTTAAAAATAAACACCACTCTTAAATTAAAATGTTCCCTCTTTTAATTTGAATAATATTTGAGTGCAGACAGTTGAGAGATCTCGAAGAAGTATTTCCAACGGTATTAAATATAGAATATCTACAGATTTGACAGCGCCGCAAGCTATAAAAAATGATTTGATCATTCATGGATTCATGCATTAGTTTAATTATGAGGTCTATATTTGTATTTGTTGTAACATTTAACCAGCTGATGTCCGTCTTTCTCCTGTTTGTCTCTGTTCTGTCGTATGTCCAGATTTGCGCCGTTACTGAACCGACACAGTTTCTACTCTGATGTGTTCTTAGATGTAAATCTGTCGCATCAGCATTTGTTCTCCTGCAGAGCTGAATTTTAAATGACTCCGTCTGCATCACCAAATCTGGATTATTACGTCACACTGGATCATAATTGTAGGCATTACCCATGAAGTTAGAGCAAAAGAGAAATAGTAACTTTATGTGGGCATGAAGCTGCTGTGCCGGTAGGGATGACCTTATCGCCTCCAGAGGTCAGTGGAGAGTAAAGAACAGTGAACTTTTTAAGTTAAAGTCATTCAAAGAGGAATTCAAGGCATTTAGTGATGCTGCAACTAATACAGTGAAAATAATAATATCAAAAGTGAAATAAATACCAACGCCAAATGCTTCACATTGAAGAAAAAAAAAGATGGAGAGAACATGTGAACTGGAACAGATTCCTCAAGAGGACTGAGATGCATAAAACCGCTTTAATAGTAATAAATATGAGGTAACATATATTCCTGTAACACAGAGAGGTGGAGACGTTTCACTGCCTCCACTATGAAACGGAGAGAATGTAGATTCTAGAGGCACAAATCACCGGTTCCATCTCGATGCATATTATTGATACTTTGGACGACGATATATACGCCGATATCCCAAAGTTTGTCACGATACCGTTATGATTCGATCCGATTCAGGGGCCGGCGATCCTTTTAGACGATATTATGTTCACTTAACACAATAAACTAATAAGTAATTACGTTTCACTTTAGGAAAGAAAAAATTATAAAACACTTTTGATGTGTTTTTTGACAATTTTATTGCTGAAATGTTTCAGACTTTACAGCAATAATAACATTAAAACTAAATAAAACGAACAGAGACCCGTGTTTGACTCTACAGTGACACATTTTTCATCTTTGGATACAGATGTTTTTTTTCTTATCAGTTAACATTAAAGACCCTGATTAGCTCTAAATTCTGAACATATCTGTCTACATTTATGTTTCATCACATTATTCTTACGTGGTTCTGATCGGTTCTGTGCTCAGTGGTTTGGATTATCAAACTCTGAATCTCGATTGGATCGTTGTTCAACCAATCGATCCAGATCGATGAATCGTTGCACCCCTAGTAGGTTCACTGACGGATTTCATAAGTCTGTCAAAAACGCCATTTTTCTCAGTTAACGCCATTTTTCTGACGGTTCAGTCTGTTGTTACTGACAGACAGACAGATTCCTGAAGCTCTAACCTCTGCTCCTCCTCTCCACAGCCTAATATGGATGAAGTGAACCTTGCCTTTGTTGCTGTTGGGAGATGTATGGACGCTTTCTTCCTGCTCTTTGACCTGCTCATCCGGACCCTCAGCTGGTTGCTTTGCTCGCTCTGCAGCGCGGCCGCTTCCCTCTATGTCATCCTGAGTCAATCTTTCTTGGTAGATTTCTGGAACTTTGCCCTTTTCTCTCTCCTGACTGCCAGCGAAGCCTTTTCCAGCGCCGCCTACGGAGCCCTGCACATGGTGGAGGGTTGGCTTCAGGCGCTGGATGGAGTGTTTGAGAGCTTCAAGATGGTGGGCCACCTCTCCTGTCACGTGGTGTGGCGCGTCCGAGATCTGCTGCACCGCGGGCTCATTTCAGGGGGCTGCATACTGCGTCAGACGTTTGAGGGCCTCTGCATCGGACTCAGTCTCGTTCTGTACTTCTTCAACACGGTGGTCAACATCGTCCTCCTCAGCATGCAGATGTGTGTGGCTGGTCTGGCTGGCGTGCTGGAGGTGGTGGCCAACCCTGTGAACAACGTGATGGAGCTGGCGCTGACGCTGCTGACCTTCCTCTACAGCTGCCTGGTCGGTGCTTCCGTGCTGTTGTGGACATCTTTCCAAATACTTCTGGAACTCCTTGGAGGACTGGGCCGCGTCTTCTTCTCTGTTTTTAAGGCCGACTCACACGGACTGCTCATCACAGCTGTATTCACCTCGCTGGCTCTCCTTTTACTGAGACCGAGGCTTCCTGTCCTCGCTAGAAGACTGAGCCTCCTGAGGAACACTCTTCTGAGAAACGTACAGATGATACTGGAGCAATCTCTGGCCAACCAGGATGTCCAGGTGGAAATGAGGACGAGACCCGCCCACATACATTTTGTGAGCACGGACGCTCCTGTGGACCTGCCGCCGGAGAACGAGCTGCGACACACGGACTCGGCGCAGCCCAAAGATCTGGAGGAGGATTCGTCGGCGAACAGCGACAGCACCGAATCCACGCTGGCGGACGACGGCAGCCCCCCGAAAAACGGCAAGTTGCTCGGCCTGCTGAAGAAGATGAAGGAGAGGAAAACCTGCGTCATCTGTCATGACATGACCAAGACGGTGCTGCTGCTTCCATGTCGTCACCTCTGCCTCTGCCGGCACTGCGCCGACCTTTTGACCCAACAACAGCAGGTCCAGCAGCGCTCCTGCCCGCTCTGCCGCGAGCCCATCACTCAGACCATAGACGTCTTCCTCTGAAGGACCGAACGTCGACCACAAACTGCAGCACGCTACAGAAACATCTCCGCACTCACATCTCCTTCACTGCGGTTGGATCTGAGTGTTTTTGTCGTCTCTTTAGAATCAAATATCGCAAAGTGTCAAAAATGTTGGTTTATTCTTTGATTTTCTAACCTGATCCGGGAAACTTTCTTTACTTTACCGAGCAGCATCTGTGCGACATGACGACATAAATACATTTACCTTATAGCATCTATCTGTACATTCCTTTTACTTTGAAATGCCAGCCCACCAGAGAAGCTCCTGAATCCCCTCCTGTGTCTGAAGTGTTGACGCTCATTCTCTAAATGCTGCAGATTATTAACACTGGATTACAAACCCCAGGATTTGTGCCGAAGTCGATCCAGTCGTTGTAATTGTTTTTGCACACGTTTAAGTTATTATAAGATGTTTCTGATTCCATATTTTAAATGCAGAAATGTTGCCAAATGTGTAGAAGATTCCTTTATTTTCATTCCAACCAATGTTTTCAAACTGTGTCAGTATTTTGTCTTGGAGCTTGTCGATTTTTGGGCTGGGATGTCTGCTGAATGTTTTATAAAACTTGATATATGTTGCTGGAAACTGTGTCCCAGTGAACAAAACTGTTGAATAAATGTGCCGCCATGTTTTGATTACTCTTTTTCTTCAAGCTAGTCATTCAGCATGTGGGGTTTATATCATGAATATCAGGTAGCATGATGTCGGATCGCAGCTAGAGTCCTGCATGATTACAAGAGTCGATCAGTACCAAACATGTCTGATGTTTCACCTGGGTCTATCGCTGTTGGGTGGGTTTCCACCAAACTCTGTGGAGGGGCGGGGCTTTGACAAGGAAATCTACAGCGATGTGTAAGTTTGTTTGAACTTGATGGATGGACGATGAAGTACTCGCTTTTCTGGCTTTGATTATGCTTTAATTTCAATAAAAGAGACTTTGAACCCTCTGAACTCAACACGTTCCCGAAGAAGCAAAGTAGCACCTCTGACCCACTTCCATGCATCACTTTTAGGAAGAGTGGTCTTTCCAGCATCTGCTTCACCCTTCCTCCTCCAGACATTCCACTGAAGTTTTGTTTCATCACTCCAAAGAACGGCATCCTAAAATTCTGTGGCTGATTTAGATGTGTCCGAGTTACTGGAGTGACTTCTCTTGTGATTTGGGGGTCGACAGTACCGTACGTCTTGACTTGAGCTTTGACATTCATTCATTCATTCTTTTAATAAACATTCAAGTTGTTCCACAGACCCAAAGAGAAATAGGAGATACTTTTACTATGTATGTAAGTTTGAACACAGACGTCACCGTTTGACCGTTTTCAGGTCCACTCCTCTCTGTCGGCCAATAGATCCCTGTTTGAATCGCCATAATTACTCTGCTAAAGCCTGACATGCAACATAGCATTTAGAGATCACCTTGTTTTATTGTGTGAAGGCAACATTTTTTTTTTTTTGCTCTTTTTTTTCACTTTTGTTTTTGTGATTTTTTTTTTCACAAAAAAGTTTCCCAATAGATAACGACATTATTGAACCGCTTTCCCTTCTACAAGGTGTGGGTTGGATGCTATACGAGAAAAGTAAATGCCAAAGGCAAAAGTCAATGATTTAAGCTGTGTTCAAATATAATCTAGTGCACAATGTGATGTGAGTCAATTTTCTGTTTGTGAAATCTACTGATTTTTTCTTTCCTTGGTTCCATTAGGAAAAACCTCTATATTACCTAATATCTATACCTAATGACCTATAAACCTTAATATTGAAGTAGTGAAAAGCACCATTTACAAGGAAGTAAACAAACACAAAATGTATAAAAGTGTGGATTTAAGCTACCCGTTACAAACTCCTCGTTGCAGCAGCTATAAAGGATTCTGGGGTCTCTTGAGGCAACAGGCCGGTTACTGGGAGCTCTGTGGAGTGGACACTTCCTCACTTTGACTCTGGAAAGTTCTCAGGAACACTTTTCGTTCCACGTCTTCCTCCGTCATCATGGTGACGCTCGCCGCGGTCTGTTGGGTTTGTGACAAACAAGCTGCCACAAGCGCTCTGTCAGCGGGAAACCCATTGATGCTCCTAGCGGTAGTGGTGGAGTAATCAGGCCTTCCTTCAGTGGGCGACAGCAGGTGGAGGAAGTACTCCGATCCTGTACTCCGGTTAGAAGTAGCAATACTACAGTGTAGAAAGAGTCTGGTGAAAGTCCTGCATTTAAAACTTCACAGAAGGTTAAAGTTTGAACTAGTATTGTGTATGTGTTCTACTGAAAAACTGTGTTTTTTGTCGAGTCGATTCATATGCACCAAATTCGGACTGAATCAGACGAATGGTTAGGAAGTTAAATCTGAAAAAAGCTCCCCCTAGTGTGGGAAACATAAAACTGATCTTTCCCCAAATCCTATCCAGTTCTTCCTCACACTAAGGTTTATGATGGTATAAAATTTGGAAATGATCCATTAAATGTTTTTCGGAGTTATCGTGTTTAAACGAAGGACCTGCTGACGTAGGCGCCGCGATGATGATTCCGTCATATTACAGAGTTTCGGGGATATAATAAACTTTCACCAGTTTATCTAAAGGTTGAGCAATAATCTTTGAGCAATTTGGATTTGTGGCAACAATTTTGAGTTTTTTGTCTAATCGCTCACAAAAGAAGTCGAGACGGTGGAAAAAATAGATTCTTGGTTTGGTCCTTTTGCAGACTGATGAAGAAGAAGATGAAGCAGGATTTTGACGGATGGGGAAGAACAGACTGAAGGGTTAGGGTAAAGGTTACATCATCGCTGTCACACATTCCAAACACGCCGCCTCATCTCATAATTTCATACATTTTGATCTGGATGCCGTCGGCTGCAGCGGCTGTGAGGCGATCTGAGCTCCTCGCCCGTCGGACTGCAGAGGTCAGCAGAAGCAGCCGGAGGACGGAGGTCAATATTTGTCTGCAGGAGGTGATCGGATCATGTCGGCTCATTTGCTCTGCTTGTTTTTACTAAGTGCTGAAACCGGTCAATCAGAAGTAAGGTGATTGCTTTAATGTGCTGACGGACACGCGTGCGGAGGAGAGGGCGTGTCCAGGTGGTGGTGGTGGAGGAGTATAAATGGACAGGAGGCCTTCTGTTCTTCCTCACACCAACCAGCTCTAAGCGTATCCACTCGTCCTCTTCATCAACTCATTCATCACCTCCTCCTACTCTACAGGTGAGTCGCTCTCCTTTTCCTCCTCTAGATCCACTACCTCTGCTCATCTCCGTAAACCTCCACACACTCTCCATCATCCTTCTCCTGGTGACTCATCCTACTCCTCTTCCTCTGATCTTCAGTCCCTCCATCTACATCTTCATGGCCTCCCAGATCCAGTGATAAGCTGTCAACTACTTTTGCTCCTCTTTCTTCACCTCCACTTCCTGTCCTATCAGACAGCTATCTATATTCTACTAAACTATATCTTCACCTCAATCCTCTTCTTCCTCCGCTGCTCCTGTGTCGACAAATCCATCACCTCCTTCTCCTCTGACTCTCCACCTCTCCTCCTTCTCGTTGTTTCTTCATACTCCCAATGCGGTTTTATCTCCCTGCTGAAATTTCTATTCCTATCAGCATTTATTTCTATCATTGAATTATTTGCATTTTTAATTTTGTTATTTTGCACATAAATTGTCATTTTTCATCTGCTCTTTCTTTTTCTTTCTTTTCTTTTTTCCTTACCATCAAATCCAGACTTTAATTACAGACATACGTAAGATTCTTTTTATAACCAAAAATATTCAATATTCAGCAATTCAAAGTTTTTTACAGAGGCAGAGAATTCATTAAAAAGAAGAACAAATAGAAAGATTAATCAAGGTAGAGAAGAAGCGTTTGTAACAGGATTTTTGGTAGTTTGATCCGACCTCAGGAACTCAGGGAGATTCTTCCACAGTGGAAGGGAGTGGAGAGTAAAAGGTTCTGGAGGAAAGGAGCGTCACCTGTTGATTTAAGCAACCTATACAGTACCTGTGACTGGAACCGATTATCATTTGTATTATGGATGCTTTGATGTGATACATAACACAAACTTCATGCATGCTCATCCATGGTCAGCTGAGATGGGCTCCGGACCCTAACTGGAGGGACTGGAGCCCATCACTGCAATTTCTGTGGGGTTTTTTTGTGTGCGATTTAGAAATCTACTTCAGCCTGAAGCTTCCGTCTCACTGCTAACATAAAGACCCGTGTGTCTCTCTTCAGTTCTACTGCAGCATGGCGGCTCTGTGGCTCCAGTCTTTCTCTTTGCTGGTCTTACTGGTCGTATCGTGGCCAGGATCCCAGGCTGTCGCCCCGGCGCAGCACCTGTGTGGCTCTCACCTGGTCGACGCCCTTTACCTGGTCTGTGGAGACAGAGGTTTCTTCTACAACCCCAAGAGAGACGTGGACCAACTGCTGGGTAAGACCACCGGCTAAAAACCCTGAATGTCTGGGCGATGCATCAACAGTAAACTCGCAGGTTTCAAAATGGATCCTAGGTCATTCCTAATTTTGGCAGATTTCTGATGAAAGTAAATGTCTTCTTTGTTTTGTTCTGTCAGGTTTCCTCCCCCCAAAGTCTGGCGGCGCTGCAGCGGCAGGTGCTGACAACGAGGTGGCCGAGTTTGCCTTCAAGGACCAGATGGAGATGATGGTGAAGCGAGGCATCGTGGAGCAGTGCTGCCATAGACCCTGCAACATCTTCGACCTGCAGAATTACTGCAACTGAACAGTTTCCCTCGCCTTGCTTAGCATCGCTTCATGTCCCGGCTAACTTAGCCTGAACATCCCGAATCCCCCCAACCCCGGCATCAGAAGAGTGGCAGCTCTGTCTTCTCTCTCTCTCTCTCTCTCTCTCTCAACAAAAGGAAACAACGGCTGTCAAACGATGTGCTGAAGAGAGGATTCAATTATTTTTCCTAGAAAAATAAAGTTTTGTGAATTGAGAGAACATCAGATGTTTGGCGTTGTGACTTTTTAATGCTTTTAGATAGCTAATTTAATGATCTCCCCAAATCTTTGTGTCGTGTTATAAAAGGAAAGTAAGTTTAACAAATGAAGGCAGATTTGAAGCCACATACCCCCGAGATTAAAAAAACATACCAATTTTAAAATGGAAAAAATAAACTATTTTATTTTCCTGTGTAAATGGACTGCCTACAACAAAACTGTCAATTGTAGGAGTATTGTACAAAAATAACTTTCTTTTAATCTAATGCCGTCTGACAACAAACACTATTGGTTATATTTCAAAGAAAATTTTGAGAAAATTGACTTTTTTAATAATCTAATGGACTTTGTGGGTGGAAAACATATTTTAATAAAACCTCTGTTGTGTATAGTGTAGTGTTACTTGTTGGTTATTCTGCAGAATCAGAAACTGAGCCATTAGCTTTTCTTCAAATAATAACTGCATTTAATCAGAGGGGTTCAATCGGGTGGGATTGCTTGTACAAGGCAGCGTATTGTGAAATTTTTTTTCGGCTCGGCAAAAAAGTCCAATCTAAGCAATCAACCTACAGTTTCCCAGAACTTAAAGAATATGCTGCTCACATCCTGGTACCAGATACCACAGGATATCCTGTCGTCACAGGATATCAGAAAGGTGGTTATAATGTTATGGCTGATGGATATATATATTATAATAATAACAATTCATTTTATTTATAACGTACTTTACATTTGAATCACAAAGTGCTACAAGGTAAAAGCCGATAAAAGTAGTTAAAAAAAAAAAAAAGTAATAATAATATAAAAAGAAAAAGTTATAGGTTCTGCTAAAAAATAAAAAATTTAAGTCCTTTTATTTTAAAAAAAGGACTTTAAAACTATAGGTTATAAGACTATATAGTAGTAATAGTATATAGTATTTGAGTCCAGGGTCTGGAATCGATCCCTCCGGGGTTTCGTCCACTACTACTTCCTATGTGTCCCTGTTGGGCGGGAAAGGTGATACACCTGCTGCGTGACATGGGACGTCCCGTTGGGGCGGGGTCAGGTGATACTTTGTTTACTACCCCGCCCCTACGGTTTTCCATGAAGCCACCTGTTCTACCGAACAGAAGCGAACACCTTTTCAACATGACCGGATGAGTTTACGCACCGTGTTTGTTCAGAATGTACCAAGACAACTTTGTGTTTGGCTTCTCGACATTTTTATAGATTATTTTTTGAGACCGAGTTTTCAACCGGGAGTTTCTTTACCGGTGAGACAAGATGCGAGATGTTCAGCTGGGCGATAACGGGACGTGCAGAAACGGTAAGAACGACGTCATTAATAATTATGGTTAAAAGAAGATGTGGGATAAACGCCTACTGTTAGCGGACGTTCATCTTCGACCCGTGGCGGTTACCGTGAGGCGTGTTTGCCCGGTAAACCGGCAGATAAGACGATGATCAGGATAACCCTTTGGGTTGGACAAACGTCATGTAGAAACACCTTAAACCCAAACATATTTATAAAAGTATCAACTAAATACGTGATCTCTTCGTACGGTTAGAATACGGTAATTAAAAACAATAATACAAATGATTTTTAGTCTCCTTTCGTTGCAAAGAGTAAAGGTTCACTAATAATAATAATAATAATAATACATTAAAGCGTATTTAGCCTTTAATGAACCTAATGACATTTCATTTGGCCCAGAGGAAGAAGAACACACATGTAAATAGGGAAGAAAACTAAAGCAAATTTGAAAAGCATATTCGTCAATTTGTGATGACATCACAGTATTTGGGCGAAAGGTTCTGCAAAAGCCCTGATGTTAATTTAGGTTTTATTCTAGGTCAC
Organism: Lophius americanus; assembly: GCA_037951165.1. Taxonomy (NCBI): domain Eukaryota; kingdom Metazoa; phylum Chordata; class Actinopteri; order Lophiiformes; family Lophiidae; genus Lophius; species Lophius americanus. The sequence continues at coordinate 6,311,607 of JBBDHG010000056.1, forward strand.
ATGACTGCAAGACCTGGAAGAAACATATGAGAGACATGTGGAATGATAACAAATGACACCGGTGTTCACTTCTTTGTGCATTAAATCTGTTCTGTTTTTAAAATGAAGCGTTAAAAAAAGTGTCTGGGTGTGCATCGCTTTGAAGTGTCCTCTGGAAACACTTCCGTTGTGTTGAAGGTTTCACATTCAGACATTCATTCATGCATTATCCGTACCCACTTATCCTGCTGGGGTCGTGGGGGCTGGAGTCCATCTCAGCTTACATTGGGCGAGAGGCGGGTTACGCCCGGTACGAGTCGCCGGTTCATCACAGGGCAGAAACACAGAGAGACCGGCGACCACTCAGGTCACACTCACTCATCTAGACCACCAATCAATACTGGACTGTACGTGATGTTTTTGGACTGTGGGAGGAAGTCGGGGAACCCAGAGAGAGGACCCACGCAGAGAAGGGGAGAACATGCACAACCTTATTTTAATCATTTTCAAATATTATTGACAATATCACCAAAAATAATAATACGCACATCTAAACAAAAATACCCTGTTATGGACAAGACATGATGTTCCCCAGTTTGGTGCAATGGGATCCAGAACCACGTCATGTCCCTCATTTTGGGTCCGAGATTCTGAATCACTTTTTCACTTTCTTGAATATTGTGATTAGTGCATTTTTAGAAGTAATGAAATCAATACCAACTGAGATGTTTTTTCCTTGTATTTTATTTTACCAAATAATCACGTAACTTTAAAATTATAAGGAAAGCTTTCAGCAGTAAGAACTGAAGCTGACATTCTGCATGTATTTTTAAAATAACTTTGTTTTCCTCTTTTAGCTCATAAGAATGACAAGGACAATAATTGTGTTCCATATATGAACACATTGAGCCTGTTTCCTCCATGTTAAAGTGTCTATTACACCTGAACTGCTTCTTGTCTAGTGGATCATCCTGAGGCCTCAGTGTTGACGGTGTAAATATTGAAACATCTCTGTCTGGTTTCTCTGCCTCTCTCTGCTCCTCATGTTACTTTAACCGGCACAGTGGGTGAACCAGTATGTCACAATCCACAGAAAAGGCTTCATAAAGAGCAGAAACACACTGGGTAAACATCCAGGGAACGTCTCTGGATGTTTTGGCCTGGTCAGACTTTGTGATTTCTGAACTCCTCCACTGAAAGGTCCAATTGGTTTAGTAGAATCTGGCGGGGTGCCAGACCGTCAGGAAGACAGAAAAGAAAAGTAACTATGAAGACTCTTTACTTTAAAGGTCCAGCTGTAAAATATGGACAACCCTCCTCCTGCGAGATCTCTCCATCCCATTCACTACATTCATTTTTCCTAAACCACACCTGAGCCCCACCATAAAAGAAATGTCACCAGCAAACGAGCGCCAGTTCTGGTGAGTTCTGTCCAGTTCACCTAGTGAAAGGAACTCGGCGGTCCGTTCTGGAGTGATGGCTCCCCCCGGGAGGCGAGATGGTTCGCTGCTGAGGCGACTCACGGCCAAGGATTCAATCAGCTCTACGCCACCAGCCTCCTTCTCTGGGCGAGTCTTACACTCTGAACCGTTCTCTCTAACTCTGGATCTTGCCGACTTCCTGCTCAGTCAGATGACCTTTCACATCATTAATCACCAAAACAGGTTTTACTCACCGACAGACAGTAAGACAGAAACTCGAGTGTCTCTATGGAGTTTTTATCTTTTAAAAACTTTTTGCTTTTAATTAATCTCTGCTTTTTTAATAATCTAAAAAAACGTGTTACTTTTAATTAATCTGTGCTTAATCTTATCTCATCAGGGCTGATGGTTAATATAAAACGGCATGAAAAGTAAACATTGCTTCCTGGATTCGTAAATATTTAAATGTTGTAATAGCAATTAAATCAATACCCGCAACAAAATGTTTCACGCCTTCATTTTCTCCTCAGAATAAATGATTTGGCAATCCTTGTTCTGCCTCTGTGACGGCACCAAGGTAGTAATGGAGCAGAATTTGAATGACCTTCATTGTCAGCTGTGACTCTGGTTTTAGAGAGAAGTAATTACCCATGAACAGACAAACTACATGCAGTCGTTTGTATGAAATGTCACATTTCTGATTAAGTATTTTGTGTGCGGCCCAAACCTGATAGATTAAAGCTTCTAGGAGCAGTGAGCCGCAAACTCCGCCATCATCCATAACATCTTCAAATCTGTGATTTAACAAGAGATATGTGAACGGCTTCAAGCAGAAGGCGAGATCGACCGCCGTCTAACGGGAATGTTTGAGGTTTGTTCTCTCTTCTCTCAGGAGACGGAGATGCTGCTGTGTCACGTGTCTGGCTGGTGGAATGCAGGAATACTATTTAACACGTTTTTTTTACACACAGTATTCAGGGTAAAAGTGGGGAAAATAGTAAATACTTTCACTCAGGCAGCAAATTTCTCTCTTTATTTGTTAGTAATAGAAATGTACGGCGACTGGAGCGTCTCGCTGGTTGCCGTGGCGAATCACACTATCTGAGCTCCATTGATGACGGCTTCTGATCGTCCTCTTGAAACATGTTTACTCAGTTAACAAACTGAACCAGCTCAGTCCAGTTTAGGCTTAGACTTAAACTTAAATTTAGTCTCATCTAAGGATTAATCCGCCCAGAGCTCAAGATTAAACTCAGTTTCTTAAGTATCACTTTCTGGAATAGACCCGGACTTTTGGTACAGAGTTTGGAGGTTACTGCCAGTATATCAATAAAATATTGAGGTTTGATTCCCTAAACAGCTTCATTGACTTTGAACCTGGTTAGTTAATGTGAAAACAAGAAATAAGGTTTGAAGCGCTGGCAGCGCGTCACAGCTAACGGGGGTTTGATTCTCTCTACAGGCTCTGTGGTCCGGCTGTGGTGTGGATCTCAGTCTGCAGTGTGTTTGGTCACTGGAGATGAAGAGCTATTCCACACATACCTGGACAACAACACTCTCACAAAAGGTAACCCCCACTAATGCACACACACACACACACACACACACGCACACACACACACACAGCTCACATATCTCTTAATGGGTGGGAGGGGTCTCTGCTTGTGTGTAAACATCCTTGTTTTAGGATCTTCTTTAAGTGCACACAAAAACACAGAAAGCCTAAACGTTTGTCCTCAGGGTCTCACGTCACGCCCGCTAAATGAATCTTTGGAAGAGCACCGCTGGTGTGTGTGTCCATCTATGTGGTCAAATGTTTAAAATGATGAGTGACACCCGTACCTTCAAAGCCCTCATGTTCCCCGTAAAACAAAGGTTAGGACACAGGTTCCCGTTTTGACCATCTGACAGCATAAACGGGTCAGATGAGTTAAAATGAGGTCAGATGCTTGTGACCTTTCACCCATGACACAAAGCACAAAGAAAAAAAAGAAAAACAACTTTTTCCCGTCACAAATTTACTTAAGTTAGTGCCGAAAGTGAAATCACGACCATTTGAGGATCAAATAAACAAGATAACATATATTTTCCTTTGACCGAGAATACTGGTTTCCCTATTTAATGCTGGGCAGATGAAAATGTAAATGAATCTGGTCTTAGTGAAAAACAAGGAAAAGGAAGATTACAAAAAAATAAAACAAGACCGACACTGAAATGAAAAGACTTGTGAGGTAATGACAGGTAATAAATGAGGTAGGGGTTATTGAAAACCTTTCATTAAAGTAACTGAATCTTTAAATACCTGAGAATGAAGAGGACATTGTCAGGACTCCACACAACAAACCATACAGGTGTCGTCTTACCTGGATATGAGTAGCAGCCGACGGGAGGCAGCCATTGACCCGGATATTTACACAACACCGAAGCAAATGAAAATATGATTGAAGGGTAATAAAAGGAGATTACACAAGAATATTTACATGTAAGTGAATGTATGTCAAACGTTACACATTCACTTCTGAGCAGCTGAAGAGGAGCCGCAAACATTACATGGAAAATGATGTAGATTCATTTAAGGCCGGGGATTAATGCTTGATTAATTAGCTGAAAGCATCACAGATTTGAGCTTTATGATCATTTTTAACAGACACATTTCTCTTTTAGGAAGACTGTCTACTATGTGGGCAAATACCTTCTTCATTACTATTATTAGTATCTTACTTGTTTTATGTGTTAAGGATGTCATGTAGTGCGGCCTTCTTGATCAGGTCAGCGCCGTAAAAGAGATCTTTCCTCTCAATGGGTCACTGTTCAGGTGAAATAAAGGTTAAAAAAATAATGGATTCATCTTAAGGGTGTTTGGACAATTAGCGGTGTGTTTGCCTGTATATTTCATAATATGATAAAGAAAGTTTGATCTTCTATTCATTCCGTTCTTCTGTTCTGGACGATGTGTTAGAATAAAGAAAAACATCAGAACAATCGCGGTGATAACATCAAGGGTGTGTGAAAGAGTTCTAGTGGTAGAGAGGAATGAAAATGCTCTTCAATTTATCTGGTGGGCAGATTATGTGTAACACAAAGTTCATCAGTTTCCTACTGATTAAACACACACACACACACACACACACACACACCATGAACCATCTGAATGTAGCCTGAATGTCTTACAATGCATTTAAAGAAATTACAGCTAACATTTGCATGAATAAAGACAATTTGAATAAAAGTCACTAGAAGTGACGATTAGATCTGCATTTATTTTTTTAGACAGCATAAAATCAGTTTACCTCAAAATAAGTCCAGTTCACCCACAACAGCAACCAGAACTTCAACTGGTCCGCTCTCGTGGATTATCTAGGTAGAAATTTTAATGTTATAATTAGTTTTTCTTACAAGATCTTAAAAAGTGTGTTTTCCAACATTTAAATCAAACCTGACTTTTGTATTTTTAAGTTTTTGTAGATTCTCATTCCTCCAGGTTCTGGTAATCAGTCCGAGCTGAAGAAGTCTCTTGGATGAGCAGTGAGACGTCTTAGAACCAACACTAAAGTCCAGTTACTTTGGATTCAACCCACATGGATATATATAATATATAAAAGTGAAAAACTAGATTTGTTAGTTTTCTTTTATAATTCTATTGTTGGAAACCCCACAGGTAAAAATTAAGCGCACATAAAATGTTTAAGGCAGGTCGACTGATCTAAGTTTCACAAATTTATTCCAGCCTTCTCAACCTCCATTTCGACGGTCCGATCCGCTGCCTCGGCCTCCATTCATCACAAAGGTTCAATTTCTTTCCCCACCCAATTCAAATGTAGACTCTCGTTTTAGCAGCACCGCCTTAGAGAAGTAGATTAGGTAATCTGTTAGTCAATAGTTGGATTAGTGGCCACTCATGGACGCCTTTCCCTTCTGCTAAATATGTCCCCGAGGCAACAAGGCGCTCTGAGTCACAACTTCAGCCCTGCCTCTTCATCCCGCTGTCATAACAATGACTGGATATTATTATCGATGGATCTACCTGTAATTCCTTATCTGGAGTAAATTATACAAACAATACATCCACCCAAAGAAGATTGTTGTGGCACTTGTGTTTTTGGAATAACCCACTTCATTTCTTGGTGTTTGCGTCCGCACAACTCCAAAACAGAACACACCATCATAGTTCCAGCATATAACGATGGATTTAATTTATGACTTTGTTTTGTTGTGGGATCGTATCTCCAGGTGCCTCTGATTATCATAAAACCCTCATTCAGTAAATTCCTGGAAGTTTTCCGATCCGACAAAGTTTTTAAACACAGAGACGGGTGACACACACCCTCATGAACACACACACTCATGAACACACACCCTCATGAACACACACACTCAGCTGACTAAATATTTGTCTCCAGATCTGCAGACAAGCAGTGTCTACAACCTCTGGCTGGGTCTGACTCTGGCCCTGCTGGCTGCCTTCTTGATCGGAGGGAGCGTCATTCTGAAGAAGAAAGCTCTTCTCCGATTGGCCAGCAATGGTGACACCAGAGCAGGTGAGCAGAGCTGGACGTTAGAAGTCCTCTGTCAGGTTTTACGCTTAAAGGAGACATAGAAAGAACCGAGGCTGGAGGGTCACCCTGGGGTTGTAACCGATCATTTAAAGGTGGTAATTGATCATCACATCAGATTTGTGTTCAGTGAGGGTCCGATGGAGACTATAAACTCCACAGTTTGATGATGTTCAGCAGGACTTCAGCTAAAGTAGTTCCCTGGCAGTGTCGAAACAGAACCCTCAAAGAATTATCCCTCAGCGATGTATCACCAATGATGAAAAATAGTCAAACCTCAAAAACAGCCGTGTGCAGACGCCGTATTCCATCCATTCTCCAGAGGGTGAAATGAAACAAATGACAAATAACTGGAAGTCAGTTCACTGAAATATGAACGTTTCTATGGCTCTAAATATTCTACAACTCAAAGACTAAACGTTTGTGGGTAAGGAGCAGAGAAAAGAAAGGTTAGCGCTGAGGAATGTTTAGATTTCAACCACTGTGATATGAAACCAGTGTTGACATGGAGTTACTCAATCATAAAACTACACACTTTCACAACCAGCCATGACGTCTGATAACTGTCAAAGGCTTTCCTCTCATCGTCCTGAGGGTTTGATAGTGATCTGGATGCAGTGATCCCTCAGTCTGACTGAAAGTAATCAGGGAGTGTGACGTGATGTGACGCTGTCTTTGGTGTGTAGGTGACGGGGGTCATGGCTACCTGAAGGACTGGCTGTGGTGGGGAGGCCTGTTGACCAGTAAGAATTTCTTTTTTATGTTAAAAGAAAGAAGAAAAAAAGGTAAAATGCACCACATGCTCATCAGGAGCGGTAACCAATCACGCCATCATCCACTCAACAATTCAACCGCCCCGACCTTCAGATGAGTGGACTGAGCCACCGTTAACTCTTTTAATAATCCTAAACTCTGTGATTAGAATAGAATTACCTGCTCTAACACTCAAACACAGTTTTTAAAATCTTCTTCTTTGAGCTGTTCTCCTTTAGGGGTCTCCACAGAAGATCCCCTGTTTCCACCTCGCCATGTCCTCTGCATCCCGAAACTTCCTCTTTGCTCCTCCTCCTCCTCCTTCTCCTCTATCCCTCCTCTTCACGGGTCCAAACCATCTCAATCTGGACCTCTCTGACTTTGTCTCCAACACGTCAACCACTATCGTGTGTTAATGTTCTTTCACCGAACCACATCGTTCACACCGCAGAAAAGAGGAGCGTTTCTTTGCAATACAGAAGTTTTTGTTCAGTTTTCCACACATGGGTGGAAACTGAATAATAAGCTTCAGAAGTTGCTCAGATTCTCCTCGTCCGCGTCATGTAAGCAGTTAATGGCTGCAGATACTCAGAACTAACAATCAGACGTCGTTCATGCATCTTGTCTAAAAACATTTGAGAGTTCAGAGGAAATGACATCAAGGCCTCCGACCCACGATGACCGAAGAGCCTTAATGAAGAAGAATGTTCATTAGGATCACATGTAATGGATGTGTACTCCTTCGACAACCCTTTATTCTTTCCCCAGGTTCCCAGTACTTCCAATATTGTGCTAAGCTAGGCTAATCATAAACCATGTACCTATGAGACCAAAAGCGTTCCCTTTATTCATCCCGCCGCCTCACAGGGAAGAACTGCTGCCCCTAAGGGGTGGATTAAATGAAAAATAACTGATTCCACAAGGTTGTACGATGCATAACTTTAATTGAAAGTAAAGAGTATATATTATCCTCATTTTCCAATTAAACATATTCTTAAAAAAATGGTTTCCTAAAATTGAATTGAAATGAATGTGATTTGTTTCTGTGGGGGTTACTGAGTCTCTCATCTGTCTTTGCAGTGGGAGCAGGAGAGGCCGGTAACTTTGCTGCTTACATGTTCGCTCCAGCCACGCTAGTGACCCCACTGGGCGCCCTGAGCGTCCTCATCAGGTAACCCGTCTTCACACCGTGTCAGGAAAACTTCAGTTTGCATCAAAGTGTCTGAAAAACCTCAAGTCAGATCTATTTTGAGACGAAAGGATTGAGTTTGGTTTTAATGTATCGTATGAATTCATTCCTACACAACTGTTATTGTGAATTGGCGCTATATAAATAAAGATTGATTGATTGATGAAGTGACTTTCTGTGGATGTGTTTTGTAGTGCTGTTCTATCCTCCCACCTGTTGGGGGAGGTGTTGAACGTGGTAGGGAAGCTGGGCTGTCTCCTGTGTGTGCTGGGGAGCATCTTGTTGGTTGTCCATGCCCCACAGGAGCAGGAAGTGACATCACTGCAGGACATGACCAACAAGTTGCTGCAGCCTGGTGAGACGCGGTTAATATCTGTTAGAACGTTAACATGCACTTCCTGTTCACTGTAGCCTGAGTCTGTCCCAGAACAGTCCACATACCTCCACCTGTGGAGTGACTGATAAACCTGTCAGGGACTGTTTTCTACTCGGCGCTGTTCCTCTCTGAAGCCAAAAAATACTCAGCCACTAAAACACCAATAAAAGGCTGAATTTTTTTAAATGTCATTAATTGACCTTTAGAAATGGAATTAAAGGAACTTTCATTATAATGTCCTACTTTCACGTCAGTTAAAAATGTATTTATTTTTCTGGTGTTTTCAGTAACTAGCAGAAACTCTGCTGTGTTATCAGGTTTCCTGGTTTACATGTCGGTGCTGTTGGTTCTGTGTGCGGTTCTGGTGCTGTATTTCTCCCCTCGGATCGGCCGCACCAACATACTCGTCTACATCAGCATCTGCTCACTGCTAGGAGCTTTCACCGTCTCCTCCGTAAAGGGCCTCTCCATCGCCATCAACACAGGTGAGACACAAAGGACATGACCGTGTGTTCACACACGAGCAGAAGGTCCAGCAATGAATCTGTTCCAGCTCACGGAGTGGTTCCGACCGTTTGGGGTTCTACAGCAGCTGTGAAACAAGTAGGATAAAGGCATTGGTTGATAGTTCTGTAACCAGGATGAGTTGTTATTTACCTTTGGGGAGATATAACCAGGTAAAAAGAATAGGACCGAGTCCAGACCCCTGAGGTGCCCCTCACACTCATATAGCAGTGGAGTGGATGTGGACACAATGATGCTCCAACGTATTATTTTGACAAAATGACCAAGATGAAGTTTTCACTTAACCCCGTCACTTTCTGTGTCTAGTGCGGTTTGACCTTTCAGTTCTCGCTAACCCTCTCACCTGGATCCTGCTGCTCACCCTCATCATCTCCGTGGTAACACAGGTCTGATATAAAGTCCTTTTTATTTCCTCTTCTAATGGATGATTGGAAATGGAGGTGGAAAGTTCTTTTTGACCATCGTAATGAATTGTGTTTCTCGTGATGACAGGTGAACTACCTGAACAAGTCTCTGGACACGTTCAATACTCTGCTGGTCTACCCCATCTACTACGTTGTCTTCACAACTGTGGTTCTGTCCACCTCCATCATCCTCTTCCAGGAGTGGAAAGACATGAAACCTGTGGACGTGGTCACCACACTAGGAGCCTTCCTGGTGATTGTGGTGGGTGTGGCCATGCTCCACCTGTTCAAAGAGCTTCAGGTTGGTGGTCCCCTCATGCCTCATTAATGTTGTTTTTTCTTCTGTAAGCTTCCTCCTGCCCAGTGTTTGGGATAACAGACTGACGCAGTCCTCTTGATACCATTTTTGTGTGGAAAAAATGGGATTTAGATATTAATGGTCTCCAGAATATGAAGATTTTTGACTTTTTAAGCGCTAACCACATAGTCTGATTTGTACATCAGTACAAGGGAAATCTACTGCTAAGATCAAATTTGCTTTGAGGGTTTATAAACAGGTTGATCATATTTCCAATTATTTCTTCCTTATTTAATTTTGTTTCCATTATGTGGGCAGGGTCAAAACACAAGATTACTCCTAAGAGTTTGAAATGAAAATTAATTAATTCAATTGGAATCAAAATGTAGATTTTCTATCCAAATACACACATGAACAGATTCACGCAGTTCATAAAACACACTTATTTTTCCAATTTTGAGAAATATTCAATGACTATAATCCAAGACGAGTTGTTCGTCCTCTTTTTCATGAAGTCATTTTTAAATCATATTTCAACTCACATGAGCTTTTTAAACCAGATTCCAGTTCAGTGTCACTGGTGGGCTGGACAAGTTGCCAGTTCATTGCAGGGCACAACACACAAAGACAAAGACACGGGAACTTTTTTGTGTCACCAATTCACATGTTTTTGGACTGTGGGAGGAAGCCGGAGTTCCCGGGGAGAACCCACGCACACACAGGGAGAACATGCAAACTCCACACAGAAAGACCGGCAGACCTGGATTTGAACCCGGTACCTTCTTGCTGTGAGGCAGCAGCGCTAACCACTGCGCCGCTCTTCGTCTCACATTGATATGACTTAAGATCTGCTCTGATATCTTTCAGCTGACGATGAAGGAGCTGACGAGTCAGCTGTCTCAGCCGTTGGCGAGGGAAGGGTTCACTGAGGAGATTTTAGCCAATGAACCAACCGAAGATGGAGCAAGGAGGAACAAAAAAGAGGATAAATATGGACTGGTGGACAACATTGTGATAGAGAGTCTTCCTCCTATGAGAGAGGAGGGGCCGAGAGTCTTCATCATCAGCTAAAACAGACAAAAGAAGATAGTCTGGCTGGATTTATTGTTGACCCACTCCGACTGATTTTATTCATCCTGTTCACTTTTATACAGGACCAGAAATAATTCTAGTGGAGTTTTCATAGAACATAAATCACATTTAACTTTAAACTTTAGGAGGAGCTCTTTAGCAGAAACCTGAGAAAAAGTCAAAGAAACAAAAAAATATATATATAGATGCAAATTGAACAGCCAGAAACATGAACGCGGCACCGAGTGATTGATTCACTCAACATGGGGAACATTATCAGAGGTCAGAATTTTTCAAAATGATAAACTGAATTTTCACAGCACTGAAAAGTAGAGCCACGAGATACGAGCATCAAACTGGAGGCTGTGACGTCAAACCGAAAGATTTTTTCCTTTATTTGAAGGGTATAAACTTGTCATGTTTAATAAGGTTTGTTCCTCTTTGAGGAGCCACTTCCTGGATGCTTGAGAGTTATTTTGGGATTGTTGCTGTTCTTGTCTCTGCTGATGACGGGAGTCTGTGAAGCAGGCAGACCACCAATAGTCTCCGATCAACACTCAGTCTTAACTCTAACTTACTGCTCAGTTTTCCATAAGGGGCGTTTAAGACCAGAATTATATCAATTCTAAATAATCTAGATAATATACGACTAACTAGTCGCTTTGGCATTGAATGACCTTCAGTCGCTAGTCTGCAGCTGAAGACTTCAGTTTATGAAGCTCGGACGAACAATCTAAGAAAACACAATAGTTCTCATACTACAAACTACTTACTGAATTCATTGTAAAGCTTTATGAAGATTTATCAAAATTCAATGATGCCTGTATGAATTTTTTTGGGAAATGAGTAGCATTTATGCAAGTCTGTGGGTCACTCCAAACAAAATGCAAAACTGTTTCTGAAATTCATGTCATCAAATGTTTTATTTCCTTAGTTTTCCACATATCTGTATTTTTTTTTTTAGGTACATTTGATTTCAATAAATATTTTTGAGAAGTCTTAAACCATATATGCATGTATAAATATTTTCTGTTCTTAACTCTGTGTCAATTAAATTTGCAATGAGGATTCGGATTTAGACAAATTCTTCCCTTTGGTGGTTATCAGGATAACTGAAATAAACTGCTTGACTGATTGGCCTGAAGAAGAGAGAGGAAGATCCATATTTTGTTGTTTGTTCGTCACATTACTTAGTAAGACAAATTCCGCTCTCTACAGATGTGTGTGTGGTCCTTAAAAGGACCTTTGGTTTCTAGTGGATCGTTCTTGATTTAACCTCCGAAGCCGTACAGAGTGCGTCCCTGTCTCTTCAGGGCGTATACCACATCCATGGCGGTGACGGTCTTTCTCTTGGCGTGCTCGGTGTAGGTGACGGCATCACGGATCACGTTCTCCAGGAACACCTTCAGCACACCACGGGTCTCCTCGTAGATCAGACCGGAAATACGCTTCACTCCGCCACGGCGAGCCAGGCGGCGAATGGCCGGCTTGGTGATCCCCTGGATGTTATCACGGAGAACTTTACGGTGACGCTTAGCGCCTCCTTTTCCGAGTCCCTTTCCTCCTTTACCTCTTCCGCTCATTCTGTCGCTTACAGTTTTCGAATGGAGAGCTTCGACGGATCACGTCAATTTATAACTCAACTGAGGACGTTATTGAGGACATAGGCGGAGCTGCAGCCATCAGCGGGGGGAGGGCGACATGATGAGTGCAGTCGTCATTCTGTGAATAGAAACCATGTTGTAGATTCTGATTCTAACATATCTTGGTTCTTAGATGCGTGAGGCAGTTCAAAATATAAAGACGATCTTTTTGTGTCCCCGCTTGAGCAGACATTTGTGTTGAGGGTTGCTGCCATTGAAAAACATCATCAATTTCTGTCATTCCTGCAGAAAACAAATGAATTCAATGAGGGTTCATGAGCCCTTGGAAAATAAAAAAATTGAACATGGTTTCAGTTTGTATTCTGGTAAGCGTTCAACCTTTACATTTAGATAAAGTATATATGTAAAGAAAATAATCTATTTATCGGGTAATATTGGGTATTCATTGTCATAAACCAAAGAGGCATTACATTACGACCACCTGTCTCAATATTGAAGACCTGCAGTCGTGGAAATACTCAGATCACTAGGCTTTATTTCTTCTTCCTCAAGACACAACCATTTATGGATTTTTTATGACTGGTCTTCGCTAACTGTCAATAAATTTACTGAAAAATTCACTATGCCAGGATGCTCATCAAATTAATGGACAATGCCAGGCCTGTGTTGAAATTCCTTTCTATCACTTGCAGTCAAATTGTACAATTAACTCCATCTCAAAGAAATTGTGTTTAACTGGATATACATACGGAGTAGAGTATGAGTTATAGATGCTTTTGTTAAGGGGCGTTGGGTTCATCTAAAACAGCATTTATCTAAAACAGTATTTAGTATGATCTGCTACATTCCTTCAGCAAAGATACATTTAATTTTGAACCCACAAAAATTTATCATGTTTACTATTTTTCAGCCCCTGGATCTGCTCGTCTGTGGAGGTGCTGGCTCTGAAAAGAGCCGTTAGGTTTGATGAGTGGTAAAGATGTTTATTTGGAGCTGGTGTACTTGGTCACAGCCTTGGTTCCTTCAGATACGGCGTGCTTGGCCAGCTCACCGGGCAGCAGGAGACGCACGGCGGTCTGGATCTCCCTAGAAGAGATGGTGGAGCGTTTGTTGTAGTGAGCCAGACGAGATGCCTCGGAGGCGATGCGTTCAAAGATGTCGTTCACGAAGGAGTTCATGATGCCCATGGCCTTGGAGGAGATGCCGGTGTCGGGGTGGACCTGCTTCAGCACCTTGTAAACATAGATGGCGTAGCTCTCCTTCCTGGACTTTCTCCTCTTCTTTCCACCCTTGACAGCCGTCTTGGTGACGGCTTTCTTGGAGCCCTTCTTGGCCGCAGTCTTATTTTGCTCAGGCATATTCTCTAGATCGTTCGTCTATGAATAACCCATTGCGAGAAGGGTGCTCATATATATACAGACTCCATTCAAAGTTAACTGTGCCGTCCCACTCTTGTGATTGGCAGAGCTGTTAATGACGTCAGCTATAGCTGTAAAGTGGAGAATCGCTGTCGCCGTTACTATCAACCGTCAGCATACGGAAGTTTGCAGGTCTTAACACAAAATATGACTGTATATAAATGTAATAATAATAATAATACATTTAATTTATAACGAGTTGTTCTTGTTGAGGTTCTCGGGGGGAGATATACCTGTACATACCAGTAATACCAATCAGTAGAAAAGGTTGCTTAAAATATATTCTGAATGTATCGACTTTAACGGTTATAAAGTATTACAAAATGACAAAAATTGTGTTTGACACCTTCTGTAAATTAATACTTTGACTGTTTCCATAAATTGTTAGTATCTGTGTTATATGGCTGTTTCAGCAGAGACGCAGTACTCGCTATTACAACCATATATTATATATATTTATATCTTCATAGGTGACATGTTATTTGTTTTTCCTTATTAATAAGATCCAAAGTACTGATATCACTAATATTAAATAAGTAGTGCGGGTATATGTTAAATACAAATTATATATAGAAATGTTTCGAGTTTGGACATAAATAAATTGCAAATTATTTTGACAAAATGAGTTCAATTATACAGGACGACCCAAATACTGAGCGAAATAAAAAGGTTGCTTGCTATTGATAAGGGAGCCATTTAAAGTAACGAATATAAATATGTTACTATACAAAATAGTTGATATGGAATACCTTCTAATTAGAGCACGTTGATATAGATCTAATACAATCAGTCTACGGAATAAATATACCTTAATTGAATTTAAACAAGACGGACATGTTAATAAATGTGCATCATGACATCAGGTTTAAAAACATAAAATGATATAGCAAATAAGACCAAGTTTACGTGTGGTGGGAAATTAAGTTGAAATTATGAAGCGTTCATGGCTTTTGAAATACTAAAAACGAAACACTGTCACTCTCAAATGTTAATTATTACACTCTACAAATTGTTAAATTAGAAAGAGAAACTAATAACATGTTTAATAAATGTTGCGAGGAACTTCTACTCTTACATAGAGGTGAGTGGCTCTTAAAAGAGCCTTTGGTTTCGTTTTCCTGATCGGGACCGTCTACTTCTTTGCAGCCTTCTCGGTCTTCTTGGGCAGCAGCACCGCCTGGATGTTGGGCAGCACACCGCCCTGAGCGATGGTCACTCCGCCCAGCAGCTTGTTCAGCTCCTCGTCGTTGCGGACGGCCAGCTGCAAGTGACGGGGGATGATTCTAGTCTTCTTGTTGTCCCGGGCGGCGTTTCCGGCCAACTCCAGGATCTCAGCGGTCAGGTACTCCAGCACAGCCGCCAGGTAGACGGGGGCGCCGGCACCGACACGCTGGGCATAGTTCCCTTTACGCAGCAGTCTGTGGACACGACCGACGGGGAACTGGAGTCCAGCACGGGAAGAGCGAGTCTTTGCCTTGGCTCTGGCTTTGCCGCCGGTTTTGCCTCTTCCACTCATATTTCAGATTGTCTCTTGATTCTGCACTCAGAGAATACGTAGTTCTGACTGCCACAGGTTTCCTTTATATAAGAGAGGAGCGAGTGGGGGGAGGAGAGTCGAGCTGAGGACAAAAGCTAAAGGGAGATACTTCTGCCAATAGCGATAGACGATTCATGGCGGTAGACAGACCCTCCAATCAGCGTTGAGGGGGAATGGAATTCAGAGCGAGGGGTCTGAAATGACGTCACAGCCTGCGACATGGTGGCGTTTCTACTTTTACGTGTTTATAATATTGACCACACACCAAGTTTCATTAGAAAGAAACTACAGTTATTTTAAGTTACGTTTACAATACATTTTCTAATAGTTGTTTAGAAAAAGCCGATCAGCTGTCAAACATACAATATCAGAGTGTTGCTTTTATCAACACTCTGAAAATTAAGTCTCAGTATTTAATAATAATAATAAAAATACATTTAATTTATAAGTTCATGTTTTATTGATGACTTCTTCCACTTATATTTTACTGTGAAATAAAAATACTGTGACCATGTAAATTAAGCTATTTAGATGAAAGAATAGATCAACAATTTTACAGTTTAGATGGACAGTTCGCTCTCTTATAGTTTAAAGGTTGCTTTATTTTATTAACTTTAAGTGTACATAACAGCAAAATCTATCATTTAGACTGAATAATAATTGTATTCAATTATTTGCTTTTACAATTTTACATTTTCCTGTTAAAATAAAAAAGTTCCTGTTTGCAGTACATGTCAGTGTTTTTCACATTTTCTGGCATAAAAATTTTCCAGAAAAAGCTTTGCCATTTTTTGATTCAAAGTTATTTACTATATGTATTTCAGTGATATACTATTTTGCATGTTATGGTATCTTACTGTTGATATTTAACATGACATCCAAGTTTATTTTTAAAGCCACAGCATAACAATTAACGTTCAGACATTACAGGAGGCTTGAGTTTGGTAATTCAGTAGATAAAGGTAATTTTATATCAGGGGTAAAGGTTAGTTCTAGAAATGTATGATTAATGTGGGTTGAATAGAAAAACCACAGGACTCCTGATTTGGCTTGAAGATGTTTCCCCTCTCACCAAGAAAGCTTAACTTCTTCAGAACAATTTCAGGTTGAATGAGAATCTACAGACTAAGGATGTATGATTAATACATCTTTCATCAAATAATCAGAAGAGAACCCTTACCAATGTGAATGAAGTTGCTTTTATATGACACCTCTAGGTTAATTAAATTAATACAGATCTCTTATCTATTGATCCCTTTTACCAGTGCTCGATAACTACTATAAATAATACCAACTCAATATCTGATGTATCAATAAAAACACAAGATGAGGAAGATTGTTTAGTAGTATTGCAAATTAATTAAGGATTATATCATAAAATATATAATGCACTGGTGAATTTGTAAATAGCCACCGAGCCAAGAAAACTAGGAAACAAAATCAGCAGAACTCTACTTGTCGTTTTGACTAATTACAAATTCTCCTTTAACCATCCACTCAGTATTGGAAACCTTCCCTTATTCTGCTCTTGCTGCTTATCTTCAATAATTAATATCTGGGATATAGATCCTTCGGACAAATAAAACATGGCCAGAGGAGAAGCTCTTCACTCGGTGTGATGTGGCTCTTAAAAGAGCCGTTGTGGTTTTGATGAAGGATTAGTTTAAGCCCTCTCTCCGCGGATGCGGCGGGCCAGCTGGATGTCTTTGGGCATGATGGTGACTCTCTTGGCGTGGATGGCGCACAGGTTGGTGTCCTCGAACAGACCCACCAGGTAAGCCTCGCTAGCCTCCTGCAGAGCCATGACGGCGGAGCTCTGGAAGCGCAGGTCGGTCTTGAAGTCCTGGGCGATCTCCCTCACCAGACGCTGGAAGGGCAGTTTACGGATCAGGAGCTCGGTGGATTTCTGGTAGCGACGGATCTCTCTAAGAGCGACGGTACCGGGCCTGTAACGGTGGGGTTTCTTCACGCCGCCGGTCGCCGGGGCGCTCTTACGAGCAGCTTTGGTGGCCAGCTGCTTCCTAGGAGCTTTGCCTCCAGTGGATTTACGAGCGGTCTGCTTCGTTCTTGCCATTGTAACGATAAGTTGTCTCTAGCTTATCAGAGGAGTTCAGGGTTTCCCGCTATCGTGAACATCGGGCTTATAAAGGATGGCGTTGACGCTGATTGGTCAAGACTGAGCTGTGTCTGTAGCTGTTCACCTATTGGAGAAGAGAAATTCAAACAGACCACTCCTCCAGAGTCCATGTGGGGATTGAGTCCAAAGCAACTGGGCTTCCATATTGAACTCCAGGTCATGATGAATGAGAATAAATAAATAGTTATCAATTATAATATATATTATAAACATTGCACATGTTAAAGATGAGATCTTTCTGATGTGTTAAACTCATGGGGTTTGTGAATAGGGATAGCATATTACACATTAAAATATCTACATGCCCATTTAGAGCTCACACGTCATCTTTTCTCAGATGTGAAAAACATGTAAGAGCAGAGCTCGTATCCATGTATTTACATTAGAATTATATCATGACATTATTCATTGGTCATTTGATTGGACTGTAGAATATAGTTCATTAATTTGATGAATGACTTCATTGCTCTTAATGCAGTCAGGTCAACTCCAATTTTACTGTATTGACCCCAATCATTTTGTCATCAAGTGACGATGGAAGTGAACAGGAAGGCAATCCTAAAGTGTTGAACGGGCCTGATGTTCAAGAGTTATTAACTACACTGCTTTGGACGTCATACACATTATGTCTATTCATACACTGTACATGTATGAAAAGATTTTCAAACTGAAAATGACGTAAACCAAATGCATTATGAAAAAATAATAAATAAGTAGGGAGCTTTGAGGGTGAGGTCAATTGCTCTGAATATAGCCTTTCAGAAGTACGTTTGTCAGTCAGACAGATGACAGTCCACTCCTTGTTTACTGTATTGGCTTCATAGTCGTAATCACACAGCTATGCGGATTGGATTACCTTTTGACTGACTAATGGATACATGTGATTTTATAGCTGATCCACCCCAAACGTGTAGCAGTTGTCACACAGTAAAGGCACGTTGAAGTGCACATTTTCCTTTGTAGTAAATTAATAATCTGTTTCACAATTGACAAAAAATGAATTAGCGCTTTAAAGAATCATGTGTGTGGTCCTTAAAAGGACCTTTGGTTTCTAGTGGATCGTTCTTGATTTAACCTCCGAAGCCGTACAGAGTGCGTCCCTGTCTCTTCAGGGCGTACACCACATCCATGGCGGTGACGGTCTTCCTCTTGGCGTGCTCGGTGTAGGTGACGGCATCACGGATCACGTTCTCCAGGAACACCTTCAGCACACCACGGGTCTCCTCGTAGATCAGACCGGAGATACGCTTCACTCCGCCACGGCGAGCCAGGCGGCGAATGGCGGGCTTGGTGATTCCCTGGATGTTATCACGGAGAACTTTACGGTGACGCTTGGCGCCTCCTTTTCCGAGTCCCTTTCCTCCTTTGCCTCTTCCGCTCATTCTGACTGTAAGAGTCTTCGATGCTACGAATGAGATGTTGTTGCGGATCACGTCTATTCATAACTCAACTGAGGACGTTATAGAAAACAGAGGCGGAGCCACAATCTTCCGTTTAGGGCGGGGGCCAGATTTGAGCAGTGGACGTAGCTTGATGAAAAGAAATGTATTGTAGATTCTGGTTATTAATAATAATTATGATAATAAATATACATTTAATTTATAATGCACTTTACATTTGGATCAAATCTCAAATTCCTAATTAAGTCAAAATGTGATACGAGGGTGTGTGCAGCAGTAAAATATATCAAAATATTCCTTTCTTTTTCTGCCCGCTGTAACACAGCCATTTATGTTGAGGGTGGCTGCCATTGAAAAATCTGACAAATGTTAATTTAGTAACTTCTGTCTATTTGCTTCAGAAAAAGATGCAGTTATGACCCCACCTGTATCTCACCATTCTTTGGTGTTAGATAGAGACCCATCAATGCTTGGATTTTTTTCGAACTCATGCTGTAGAATTGGACAGTAACTCCACACGGAGCTGTAGGGCTACCAAGGGGAAAGGAACTGCATCTTGGACTGCAGCATGTCTCCGTGATGATAATGCTTGTGCAAGGAGACAACTATAAACTGAGGACATAATTAAAACACAAATAATTTTTTATAAAATAAATGATTTTACAGAAAATTAAAAATAGAGAATGTGGTTTTCAGTTTGCATTTAAGTAAACCTTAAACCACTTTAACTACAGCAAATCTCAATTACAGTAGTTTTACCATATTACCATCAGTTTGGTGTATAGCAAGCTGTTTAATAAAGTGCAAGTAAATTAGACCTTACATCTATTCCTCCAACAGATCGTGTCATTTTATGGCTCAATGGTTTGTCACTCTTCTCGCTGTCGTCTATTGACAGATCTCTTGACTTTGGGAGAAGAAGAAGAATCCGAAATAAACTAAATGGGTAACTCTGTCATGAAACTCCTGCTGGACACTGGAGATTGTGGGTTAGAGGAAGATGATCAGAAAACTGACTGCCATTATTGAAAACAATGTCTCATCTGTGTCTGTGGGGCGGCTGTCGCTCAGTGGGTAGAGCAGCCATCTCTTAATCAGAAGATTGGAAGGTAGCTAGTTCAAGTCCCACCAGGGGAAGCACAGCAAAACCTGATTGTAGGGTCCTTGAGCAAGACCCTGAACCAGTATGTGGGTTTACACAGGACAGGTGCTTCAAAGGGCCTGCTCCCACTCATTTCTTGAGTGACTTTCAGTGCTCCTTGAGAAATAGACTAAAACATCCACCTTAAGATAATCAGTCACACACATTCCATGCATGGGATACTTAATGAAAAATAACAATACAATGGTTTGATAGTGATATTGCACTAGTAAATCATTATAATAGTTAACATTTCTTTAATTATTTGATTTATCCCAATCTTTAATCCATGTGGATTACAATCCCAGCCTCCACACCAAGCAGTAAGAATTGAAGAAGTCTCTTAGATGAGAGGTGAAATGTCTTGAATCTTCCAGAGATCCAGTTGCTTTGGATTCAACCCACAAGGATTACTATCACCTGGATCAATGAAAATTCTCAGACTTCTCATAATCTCGACAATCTTTAATTTTGAGTGGTTTTAGTAGTTGGAAACTGCTGTTTAACACATTTGTTTGGGATAAAATAAAAAGTTGTTCATCTTTGGGACACAAAGTACTTAACTCTGACTCTGATGTTAAAAAAGCAGAATAACAATTAAAAAAGGGGGATGTTTAATGGATGGTTGCTGTGGACATGGACTGGATGTGGTTCTGTATAGAAAATATTTATTTGCTTCCAGGAATGTATTTTAGCCTGAATAAATGTTACGTGGCAAGACCTGAAGGCATTTCTTGTAGAAATTATATTAATTTAGGCTAGGTGTTGTGTTTAGAGTGTAATGTATGAAGAACATAAATGTGGATGTAGATTAAGACAAGTTTGAGATGGAAACAGAAGATCCAGTGGTGACCCCACATAGGGAATAGAATGAAGAATGGCCTAATTCTCCCAAATTTTCACAATAAAGTGTAATGAAAAACTGAATCTTTTAGAAGAAGTTAGGTGGTCCTTAAAAGGACCTTTTTTTTGTATTCGTTTCCAGTAAGTTTACTTAGAGCTGGTGTACTTGGTCACAGCCTTGGTGCCCTCAGACACTGCGTGCTTGGCCAGTTCACCAGGCAGCAGGAGACGCACGGCGGTCTGGATCTCCCTGGAAGAGATGGTGGAGCGTTTGTTGTATTGAGCCAGACGCGAAGACTCAGAAGCGATGCGTTCAAAGATGTCGTTCACGAAGGAGTTCATGATGCCCATGGCCTTGGAGGAGATACCGGTGTCGGGGTGGACCTGCTTCAGCACCTTGTAAACATAGATGGCGTAGCTCTCCTTCCTGGACTTTCTCCTCTTCTTTCCTCCCTTCACAGCCGTCTTGGTGACGGCTTTCTTGGAACCCTTCTTGGCTGCAGACTTATTTTGCTCAGGCATGTTCTCTAGATCGTTCGTCTATGAATAACCCATTGCGAGAAGGGTGCTCATATATATACAGACTCCATTCAAATTAAACTGTGCCGTCCCACTCTTGTGATTGGCAGAGCTGCTAATGACGTCAGCTGTTTGCTGTGGAGGATCGTTGGTGCCTAAAATCTCAACTGTCAGTATGCTGCAGTTCATTTGTTAGCATGGTCTAAATACAAATCTTGTGTCAAAATCCACAAGATGTTTGTGTGGACAGCTTTTGGGATTAGTGGGATAAGTACCTGTGACTCGGTTACTATACTTTCTAACGCAAACATACCAGTAATACCAGTGAACAGAAGAGGTTAATTCAGATCTTCTGAACGTATTTACTTAAATGGTGATAATTCAAGTATACATGTATCAGATGAAGTACATGATCTTGACAGGTAATTATCAGGATTAATAACGGTTTTATTAATCATTAACCATAACACTAGATGGTAAAATATAGAAGGTCATGTGTCAGGGATGGGATAAATGCAGAGAATCAGTTTCACCAAGTTGTACTGCTTGTTTGTGACAAAGGCTTGTTCTTCCAACCTCAAATCTATCATATGAGCACTTCAGGAAATCAGAATTGAATCAATTGAATCACTTTTACAACAGTTAATAGCTTCACAATTGGCATATGTGTACATCCTTATTAATAAGTGAAGTTAAAAATAATTCATATTAGTAATTAACAAGTACAGCCGGTGTCTGATGGATGACTAAAAACTACCCTTAACCTAATTCTTTTTGAAAGACAAACTTTCAAAATTAAATATTCTAATCAATGTCACTGTTGAGTAAAGTTGCTAAATCAAAAATTATCAACATCGCGGTTACTGGTAATCGTCGGCAGAATCCAAGCGGTTTTATTTGGAGGGTTTCTTTGGCAATTCGGCAAAAACTCGTTCATCATGTAATTAAAATCCTGAATACAATTAATTGGTGTTTATAGTATCCTGTAACTTTTAGAACACTAATTGTAGAGTAACTACCACTGATTGGATTATAGTTTCACATAGAATATGTGAATATAGCTAAAGTTATATTAGCAGAAAAGACCGGGATATATTCGAGGAAGTGGACTGATGTTAGTAAGTCCGCACATTATCAAGTGTTAAAGTTGCCCAGAGAAGCGAGTTTATAAACTTGTGCTCTTCCTCGGAGAGATGCGTAGCCCTTAAAAGAGCCGTTGGTTTCGTTGATGTGGTCGGGACCGTCTACTTCTTTGCAGCCTTCTCGGTCTTCTTGGGCAGCAGCACCGCCTGGATGTTGGGCAGCACACCGCCCTGAGCGATGGTCACTCCGCCCAGCAGCTTGTTCAGCTCCTCGTCGTTGCGGACGGCCAGCTGCAAGTGACGGGGGATGATTCTGGTCTTCTTGTTGTCCCGGGCGGCGTTTCCGGCCAACTCCAGGATCTCAGCGGTCAGGTACTCCAGCACAGCCGCCAGATAGACGGGGGCGCCGGCACCGACACGCTGGGCATAGTTCCCTTTACGCAGCAGTCTGTGGACACGACCGACGGGGAACTGGAGTCCAGCACGGGAAGAGCGAGTCTTTGCCTTGGCTCTGGCTTTACCGCCGGTTTTGCCTCTTCCACTCATTTTCAGCTAAATGTAGAGATATGTGTCATTGTGGCACAACCCTGTTTTAAATACCCGGGTTTGATACTAAGCGGAACGCAATTCCACCAATAGCGATGGAAGATTCAGGACGGTGGGCAGATCCTCCAATCTGCGTTGAGGTTGAAGGAAAGTCACCAATCAGGAGTCGTGGTCTGAAGTGACGTCACAATATGTCGCACAAAGCGGCGGACTTTTACGTTCATTTTTCATGTTATTGACACAGAAAACCTTTCTTCATTCGTGGCTGAAAACAATGTCCAAACTCGTGCGTTAAAATATCATAAATCCAAGTAAAACAAGCACGTGCTAAAACGTGCCAAATGCTCCAAGCAGAGGTTATAGTATTCTTCTTTAACATTCATCTAATAACAGTATTAATAGGATTCCAAAATATAGGTTGTAATGGTCAAAGATAAGCTAAGACTTTATTTTCCCTGAAATTCTGGAACTATAATTTCACAGAAAGTTGAATGGCAGAAGATATGCGTGGATTACACTGAAACCAATAACACAAATTCATGCTCCATATGTACCCATCAAAGAGGGTTAAACCATTTATTTTATGAGGGTGAAATTATCATGGCACTATTGTTATTAGGTATCACGACATAAAAGAAAACTGTTCTATCTAGTTTGCGTATGAGTGACCTTTTAAAAAGGTATTGTCAAAAAGTATTTTCCAAATGGATATCATTCATAAGTTCAGTCTGGAAGAATATATTTTAATAGCTTTTCTGTGTTCACAAATGTGTACCTTTTCAACAACATTTAGTAAATATAGCTTCCGACCAGTGTGGGCTCATCTAAAACTTTTATTCCGAAAGTATGGCATCTCACCTATGTTGGTTTTCATGTGCGTCTCAAATTATTATTACAGCTAAAATCTTTTCCACATCTTTTACATACATACGGCTTCTCAGCTGTGGGGGTTCTCATGTCAGCTGACAAATTCTTTCTCTCTGTAACCTTTCCCACATGATTTACAAACACGTGTCTTTTCTTGTGTGTTGAATTTATAGTGACATTTTGACATAAACTTCTGTTTCAAATCTGTTTCACGTGTGTCTCCTTTCTGATCTTGGCTTTCGGACTGAATTACAGAGTTATTGAGGAAATTCCAGATGGAGTGGCAGTCACAGTAAAAATGTCGGTAAAGAGGACCACAACTGAAACTACCAACAATCAGAGAAATACAGCATGACAGATTCTCAGGAAAACCAAATGGAGACCCAAAAAAAAGGAAGTGAAAAGAAGAATCTGAAAGTGTGAGGATAATGACTTTGATGGGTCCCACCCATATTTCAGGGAAGTTGCGAGCTACATGTGAGGGTGCAAAGCCTATGGAGATCTTCTCAAGTTTCATTACTGGCAAATTTTGATGAAGTTATCCTAAAAAAAAAAAACTGTATACATTTCATGAGGGATAAGACAACTTTGGCTTCCAAACATAGGTGAAAGTTTCTTCTGGGAATCAAAGGACTTTTAAGCCATGAAATTAGGTTTTTACAAAATATTCTCTATATGATTGCTATTTAATGTCCGGGTAAATGAAAAGAAAGATATTTTACAATATTCGAATACATCACCACATGCCATCATCATTGCTAGAACTGTGTACTTTCTTCTCTTTTCCCCCTGATAAAAGGACTTTTTTGGGGAGTTGTTCCTTACCCAGACCGAGGGGTTAATGACAGAGGATGTTGCATAATGAACATATTGTAAGCCCATCGAGGCAAATTGTGATTTGTGATTTTGGGCTTTACAAAAAATGTACTTGACTTAACTAAAATGGTATTTTAAACATGTCTCTGTTATGTAGATATTTACTTACAAATTACTCAGAAAGAAATCTTTTGAAACTGCAATTTGTGTTTCTACAGTTACTGATAATTTATCTCTTTGAGGTTGTTTTTGGCATTTACATTACATTCAAGTGGTCATTAGTTTCGTACTTAGTATCCAAACACATAAAAATCATTACACAAATAAATTAATTCTATACAAATGCATATGTGATCATGGTCATCACCACGTTTCCACAACATTTGTTCACTTGAGATTATAATTTAATGGCTTAAAAAAATGTTTAACCCTTTATAGAGCAATCATTGAAAAACTTTGAAATTCAAAATTTGAACCCTAGAATTTTACAGGACGATATTATAATTCTTTCAAATTGTTTTCATATATATGTTTCAAATTGAGGTCAATGAAGTTACATATATGACGCCTGACCGGTCTGGGGTTAACTTTTTTCCCAAAATTGTATTTATAAAAAATATTTAAAATAACATTTATCTAAACATACAAATTTAGGGGCAGTGATAATGACACTTTCACAAATATCACACAGTCCAGTCACTTAGGCAACTGCTTCATGGTACTTGATGAAGCAGTTGCGCTCACTATTGAGGCAAAGGTGGACTTTGCAGACCTTGCAGACCACGTTTGACCTTAAGATGCGCCCCTTTCTGCTGCAGTACTTACAGGTCTGGCGTTTGGTGCTGACAGGGGCATGGAACAGGGAGTGGTCAAATCGCACAGAGTCATCTGGGATGTGGCTGCGGTGTCCGCGGACAGGCCTGGGGACATCGACAGAGTTGCTAAGGCTGCTTGGAGATGTTGTGCTCCTTTGCGGGGGAGACATGACTGACCTCTGGCTGCTGGCACCCCTGAACACCTGGATCCTGAAGTTCTTTAGCGATATGCCATCAAAGGCAAGAGCCTTGCAGTCCCGCCTGTAAATGACCCAGGCATTCGTGAGGCTGACATCAATTGCATATGCAAACAGCCGCATGTACCACCTCTTGGATTTCATGGGGGTACGGTAAAGGTGGACCAGCATGTGGCTCTTGTCAATGACACCAGTGTTGGCATTGTAGCTTTTAATAACAGCGGGGCAGCTCACTTTCTCCTTCCTCCTGGTGTCATTGCAGTAGCAGTAGACGGAGGACGTGGGCTCCACCCCCATGTCTGTTGACAGCAGAGTGATGACCTCGTTGTCCTTCCACCTGAGGGCCAGGATCCCATCATCACTGGTGACATAATCGCAGGTACCAAATGAGACATCCGTCTTCTCCATCTCCTTGACGGACTTGAGCGGAGACTTACCTATTCGGTTGTCCTTGGCTGTCCCCGTGTACCTGTAGTTCTTGTCTTTGAGGTACCGCACCATCTCCAGACTGGTGAAGACATTGTCCGCAAAGATGGCAGTGGTGGTGGAGGTGGACATGGTGCTGGCCAGGACGGAGACTATCTGGCGGGTGCAACCCAAGGCTTCTTGTTCAGACATTAGAATCTACTTTATTTTTTGTGGTACTCAGCAAAGCATTCCTGATTTGCATTCAAACACAGGAAAACATTGCATTTCTGACATTTCCATCTTGATACACCCTTTGCACAGAGTCAGCAGTCTCTAAAGGAGTAAAATAACCAAAATGATAAAAGATGAGTTTACAAACATATGGTCTCTGACCTTTGCTCACATCATTTTGGCTCTCTGTAACATCAAATAATAATAATATAATAATAATATAATAACATTCAACTATATAGAATATGTGAGTTTCATGAACTTACAATTGTTGGTTTCGATGTTGGAATAGTGGCTGTGGGACTAGGTTGAGCCGCACGACCGCACTTCTCGACTTCTGGAGGGAGACTGAGGTTTGAGATGCTCCTGACCAGTGCTGATTGGTTAGACGCCATGATGTCACTAGCTGTGACGTCTTCACCCTTTATCGGGCGAGGAACCATCTGGTCGTGCCGAGGAATAATATCAATGCCTGAAAACATTGGAGAAAAACAATAAAATAATGAATGAATGTATTGAATTTTTATTTCAAATATGTAAAACATGGTTTAGTCATCAGTCTCTAAAGGAGTAAAATAACCAAAATGATAAAAGATGAGTTTACAAACATATGGTCTCTGGCCTTTGCTCACATCATTTTGGCTCTCTGCAACATCAAAGTTGTCAGTGAGGAGTTCCTGGTCACCGTTTGGTGTCCCAACAATTATAAACAGAATGTTGGCTACAAACTCTTTCTGTGATGCTCTAAGAGTTTCATCAGGATTCAGGTACGTCTCACCTTCACTGTGGTCAAACTCCTCATACATGAAGGTATCAGTCTCCTCCTTCACTTCAAGCTGCTCTTCCTCCTGACTGATGCAGAGGTCCTCCTGCTCCTCTTTAACCTGTGGAGACTCTGAGTCCTCTTGGTCAAAACTGTAGTTCATCTCCTGGCTATAGAGGGGCTGGTCAGAAAGAATCTCCTCCTCCTCCTCCTCCTCCTCCTCCTCCTTGTATGCATGTTGCTGTTGGAAGTCTGGAGCAACACAACAAAAGGAATATGGAACTACTGTGATTATAATCAAATCACTGCTGACATACAATCAGATTAAGAGAAGAATATATTTTAACAAGGCAGATTGTATGTAGATAAAGAGAGTTCCTCTGAATTGTTTTACCTTAATAATCTTTTTTTTAATTATTTATCCTCTACAACTTTATTTCAGATTTCTAGGCCGTATCCAGCGGTCCTGGTTGACACATAGTGTCCTATGTGTTCTGTTTATATTCTTCAGTGACGTTACCACTCAAGTTGTGCTGTTGGTTGTTTGACTTACGCTCTCCATCACTAGAGGATGAAGATTCTTCATGCTTCAGGTCGCTGTTTACGGCCCCAACCACAGTAATGATAACCGGCATGTTGACCACAGACTCTTTCTGTGCTGCACTGAGAGCTTCATCATCACTCTCCTGCTTCAATACAAGCCGCTCTCCCTCCTGACTGATGCAAAATTCCTCCTCTTCCTTTTTCATCAGTGGAAGTTCTGGCTCCTCTTGGTCTAAGCTAAAGTTCTTCTCCTGGTAATAAAGAGCCTGATGTGGGAGTTCTGCAGACACACAACAAAAGAAACAATATTTGGTTGCAGCAGATTAATCTTGATCACTTTTTTTCATGAAGAGTTTGACCATATTTTAGAGTAAAATCAGATATATTACCAAACAATTCTCAACCAACTGCGTGTTTGCAATTTGGATTACTGCATTTCAAAAGACTAGTTATGTTGTGTTAGTTACCATGGGATACTGGCGTTTTTAATTAAAACATTATTTTAACAACGAAACACTCGGTTAACTCGTAATGACTTCCGCTTTGGTGTCACGTAGTTTAGGGTCCGAAACGGAGATGAGGGACTACTTTTTGTTCCGCTTTCGAACGAGCGAATGGAATATTCCAATTACATATCAGCTTTCCAAATTAACAGACTATGTCATAGAAGTTTCTGCTCCGGCCTCACAACAAGAAGGTTCTGGGTTCAGATTGAGTTATCTGATCTGGGGCCCCTCTTTATTTCCAGTTAAATTTGAGCTAGCGCTCAGAATTGATTGATACTAGATTGTTCGCTGTTTACTTAACCCTGATAAGACTGGCTGTCATGCTGACACATTAATTAAAACATCGTATTTAGTTTTCCGTCCTGAAGAAAACTAAACATGAGGGATAGACTCATACAGTGGGCGCTGGAAGGGAAGCCCACTATCCCCACTTCTATTTAACTTAGCTATTGAGCCCCTTACATAATATTTAACACTTGTGTTAAACCGGTGTGACATATGTTCACATGTTAACATGTAACATTAACATTAATGTAACATTATAATGTTACTGGTTCACATGTTAGAGCACGGGACATTTGACACGTCTTCACTGCTACTTTTCTTCTTTTTACTGTTCCCTTCAGGGTTCGCCACACCAGATCATCTGGTTCCATCTTTTCTCTGTCAAACCAACCAATTGAATGTCCTCTCACACAACATCCAGAATGCTCCACTTTGGTAATGCAATGACAATAAATGCATGTAATTCCATGTTAATCTTCTCAATCAGCTCTCTAGGAGCAAAGGACTCGTCTGCGGTTCTCGTTCTTGGCATAAAACCATCCTGATGTTGACGAATCCTCACCTACATGTAGGTTTCTCACCATGGTCATCAGCCACTTCTTCACTCCAGAGTATGAGTGAATGGTTTCACCAGATGTTTAATCTTTTGCACCGCATACAAATATTTATGCCTGAAAACATTAGAGAAAAAGATAGTGTTCCGAATAATTGCCTTTTTATTTCACATATATAAAACGTGGTTTTAGTCAACAGTCTCTACTGAAGTAAAATAACCAAAAAGACACAAAAACAAAAGCTGATCAACAACAAGATCACATTCAGTAAATATCAACTGGAATAGGTTGGTTATTTACAATAACAGTATTCTCTTTATCGATGTTGGGACCGCCGGTTTAAAGCTCTGCAGTTTCATTGGTGTCGTATCCAGTGGCTCCAATTCAAAATCTCCTCCATCATAATCCTGTTAAAAAACCTGAACGGCCTTCCGGCGGTTAAAAGTAATAACCAATATTGATTTCCAGACTTAGTCATGACGACACAACGACATCTGACGTGGAAAGTCTTCAAGCCTTCCTATGAACGGAAAGGAACTATTCTTAATATTTGAAATCCTCCATCTATAAATCTTTTCATTTGGCTATAAACGTCACCAGGGGTCATCTTGATGATGGAATATCTTCATTATTACAAAAGTTTATTTTATCTCCACAGCTTTAAAACTATTGGTATTTGTAAGAAATGTTTTAAATGATAGGTTTCACACTTAAAAGAAGTCCAGGGTATTTTATTTTAAGTGCATTGTCATTGAGATACAGCTTTCTTAATAGTTTTCTTAGTCTGTTCATGTACACAAACAGTTGCTCTACCTAGTACCTAGGAGTTTTCGGATGCCAAAACCAAAAGTAAGAAAAATGCAATACTTCTAAATTGGTTTTATAAACTTTTGTGTTTTTGAAACCATCTTTATTCTTCAGCTAAATTGTTTCTCAGGGGTCCATCCATTGAACCCTGTGACAATGAGGGATCTAATCTATTTACAAATTATATTATTTGATGTATTTATATAGTCATTGCTGTCAGTTGTGATTGTCATTAAAATTCCAGGTGAACGTTGATGTGATTGGTGGCAGATCCTTTGGCTGATGAAGGTCTAGCACAGCAACGTTGCAATAAATACACCGCAATGTAGTCCGTGTGCGGGAATTTCTTTTTTCTGCAAGTTTTGTGACTAATCCCTGTCCTACGCATCTGACAAAAATAAAATATATGTGCAAAGTGTTTGTTTTTGAATGCTTTTGGAAACAAAATAAAAAGGAGAATGTTTTGGGGAGAACTTACAGCTCGTCATCAGTGTGGAGTCTGAAGTGTATGGTCAGATCCTCCCCACTTCTCCTACCAGCGTGGCTTCTCACCTTTGTGGACTCTCATGTGGACTGTCAACTGTCCATTCCGACTGAAGTCCTTCCCACATGTTTGACATACATACGGCCGTTCACCTGTGTGGATTCTCATGTGTTCTGTCAATTGATCATTCCGTCTGAAATATTTCCCACATGTTTCGCATACGAACGGCCTTTCACCTGTGTGGATAGTCATGTGGTTTGTCAATTGACCATTCCGCCTGAAATCCTTCCCACATATTTGACATACAAAGGGCCTTTCATCAGTGTGGATCTTCATATGGTTTGTGAGTTGATAATTGAGCCTGAAACCTTTCCCGCATGTTTCACAGGAGTAAGGCCTTTCACCTGTATGGATTCTCATGTGTTCTATCAATTGACCATTCCGATTGAAATATTTCCCACACGTTTCACAAGTGTACGGCCTTTCACCTGTATGGACTCTCATGTGTTCGGTCAATTGTCCATTCCGACTGAAATCTTTCCTACAGATGTTACACACATATGGCTTTTCACCTGTGTGGATTCTCATGTGTTCTGTCAATTGATCATTTCGCCTAAAATCTTTCCCACAGGTACCACATACAAACGGTCGCTCACCTGTGTGGATAGTCATGTGGTTCGTCAATTGACCATTCCGCCTGAATTCTTTCCCACATGTTTGGCATACAAAAGGTCTTTCGTCTGTGTGGATTTTCATGTGGTTTGTCAATTGATGATTCAGCATGAAATCTTTTCCACATATTTCACATGCGTATGGCCTTTCACCTGTGTGGGTTTTCATGTGCACCCACAATGCATTCCTCCTTTTGAAATCTTTCCCACAGAGTTTACAAACATATGGCCTCTCACCTTTGCTCATTTTCTTAACATCTTGGCTCTCTACAACATCAAAGTTGTCAGAAGAGAGTTCCTGGTCACCGTTTGGTGCTCCAACAATTATATACGGCATGTTGGCTACAAACTCTTTCCGTGCTGCTCTTAGAGTTTCATCAGGATTCAGGTAGGTCTCATCTTCACTGTAGTCATTCTCCTCATACATGAAGGTATCAGTCTCCTCCTTCACTTCAAGCTGCTCTTCCTCCTGACTGATGCAGAGGTCCTCCTGCTCCTCTTTAACCTGTGGAGACTCTGAGTCCTCTTGGTCAAAACTGTAGCTCATCTCCTGGCTATAGAGGGGCTGATCAGAAAGAATCTCCTCCTCCTCCTCCTTATAGACATGTTTCTGTTGGAACTCTGGACAACAGAACAAAAGGAATATGGAACTACTGTGATTATAAGGAATGACTGCTGACATACAATCAGATTAAGAGAAGAATATATTTTAACAAGGCAGATTGTATGAAGAGTACAAAGCATGCGTAGGGGCCTAGAATGTGTGTGTGTGTGTGTGTGTGTGTGTGTGTGTGTGTCGGTGTGTGTGTGTGTGTGTGTGTGTGTGTGTGTGTCCATCAGTCAACAGTCAATATAAGTAATAATAAAATAATTACAGTAAAAATAATAATACTATGTGATTATTGATATTATCATTATTTTATATTTATAATAGATGATAATGATAATGATACATTAAATTAATTATTGTAAGAATGAGAACACTCTTTTTGTGTTATATCTTAAAAACAATATTATAATAAGTAATAGATCATAATTTAATGTGAACGGAAAAAAAAATATGTATATTATATCAATATACCGGAAATATTTCTTTATCCATTTAATTGCCAATTTTACTATTTACGATTCTGTTATTTAATTGTTGTTTGTGACAAATTTGAGGTTGAAGTTACTTAAATTGAAGTCAGTTACTTATGTTGAAGGACTGACTACTATTATTTTTATTATTTGATCAGGTTAAGGAAGCATTTATTTATTTTGTGACTCTGAAGAATTTATTTCAGATTTTTTTTTTATTTCTTTAAGTTACATATATTATGATTTTTTGTGTTCTACAAATTTACATCTGTTTCACCTCAATAGTTAATTTTTAAATAGCTATCCTTTACAACTTTATTTCTAGACTCTATCCAGCGGACTTTGCTGACGGACTCTTACACGTCGTGTTTCTCAGTGATGTGACTTCTCAATTTGTGCTGTTGTTTGTTTGACTTACGCTCTGCATCACTGGAAGATGAAGATTCTTCATGCTTCAGGTCGCTGTTTACGGCCCCAACCACAGTAATGATAACCGGCATGTTGACCACAGATTCTTTCTCTGCTGCACTGAGAGATTCATCATCACTCTCCTGCTTCAATACAAGCCGCTCTCCCTCCTGACTGATGCAAAATTCCTCCTCTTCCTTTTTCATCAGTGGAAGTTCTGGCTCCTCTTGGTCCATGCTTAAGTTGTTCTCCAGGTAATAAAGAGCTTGCTCTGCAGACACACAAAGAAATAAACAAAATTTGATAGTTGCAAATTGATTGTTATCAGTTTTTGATGAAAAGTTACACAAAATTTGGGTGTAAAACTCAGCTTTATCGCCACACATTTTCTCCATCGAATGCATTTGCATGGACTACTTCTGTTGTGCTAGTTACCATGGGATACGGATGTTTTTAATTAGAACATTATTTTAAGCATGCAACGGCAACAACTTAAAAGAACGATCAAATAAGGCAACTCAAAAACAAATTTTGCTGGTCAAAGTCCAGAAAGGAATAACATATAATCTGAAAACTGCAGACTGTCAGCAATTATCTACATGGTGCAGTGATACAATTATAAGACAGAAATAAATGATAACAAGATATTAAATAAACACAAGCAGAGAGGCAAACCAAAATATTCAAGTATGCTAAAGGAAAACTATTGTTGCAAATCGTTTTGAGTAAAATTTGAATTTTTCTTCTTTTTTTAAAACAAAATTAAAGAGGTCCTTTTTGTTTAATAAATAACACTAAATATCAGAAGGTCTTTCGAAATCTTAGTAGAAAAATATTTATTTTACTTTTTATTCAATTACAAATGTAAGTAAAAACGCAAAGAAAGTACAACTTTACATGAGAAAAATGAAGATAAATGGTCTGTAGACACAGTATCATTTTAACAGTGGGAGCAAAATTGTCATCAATATTAAAACGTTATCTTAGTAATTCTTCGTCAAGATGGGTGTTCTTCAATATCATAAAGTGTGTTTCTTTTGTCGCTGGGTGGATTTTTAGTAAATTGTTCTTCATTTGGTGATTGAATCTTTGTCAAATCTGTTCAGAAACTCATTTTTGTTTTGTTTTGTTTTTTGTTTTTTATTCAGTGAGACAACTATTTTTAAAATAATTAGTGCATTTATTGTCCAGAAAACATACATACCTATCCTTTGTAACTTTATAATGTGATTCCTGCCGACACCGAGCTATTTAATCGGACGACCTATTATTCGTACTAAATTATGCTTTAAAATGCTTCGACTGTCTCATCGGTCGCAGCAATTACTCCTTCGTAGATAAACTCTCAGAAATATTCATCTAAAGACACTGTTCTTCAAAATAGTCAGTAGCGAAACAACTACAATGGCAACTTCCGGTTAACTCGTAATCCTTGTTGTTGACTTCCGCTTGGTGTCACGTATTTTAGGGTCCGAGATAGAGAGGTGGGTCTACCATTTCATTCCGCTTTCGAACGAGCCATCGAACGATCGATAGTCGATAGATTAGATAAATATTTTCGACTTTTTTTTTGACAGGAGAAAACATTATTGTACTATCAATAACCTCAACATCTTCTTGCAATAAAAAAACAATACGATCTAAAAAATTGTAATTGTCAATTGAGTATCAGATGCTGGTATTTTACAAGAGTATTATAAATTCCTTTAATCAAATTAATCAAAGCCACGGACATAGCATCGACTACTGAAGACTATTGTTTGTGTGAAAAATTGAAATTTAACTTAAAATCAGTATAATTCAAAATAAGAGACATGTATCTGATGAGATATTAAAAAAATATTGTTTTAATGATAAAAGGATTTCAGCTATGACATGAAAGAATATACCAGGAGAGGGTCCGATACTTTCTTATATTTAGATCAGCAATATAGTTTGTAGTAAACAGTATTGTAATATAGGGATCAACACAATATAACAGAAATATATTAGAAAATATTGGGGTGTGATTTAGTTGGTTTGCCCTTTATAAGAGTTAATTATACGATTTGTTTTGGGAGGGGGTTATATTATAAGGTGGCTATTATTCCAATGCAAAAGAGAGCTTGATGGCATGCTTTACTTTAATTACTAAAATTGTTACTCTTGTCAATAATGACCACAGAATATTTACATTCAAATTTCAAAAACTTTAGTCCATTGAATGTTTTTCTTAACTTACGTATTTTTGAACATTTTTTTAGTTAAGGGTGTTTAGAGACAATTTAAGACATAATTAAAAAAAACACAGAGGCCCCTTGGATAAACGTCAAGCGTTAAAAATACTAAACTATACATATCCAGCCTCATGATACAGTCAAGTGTCCTGTATTCTGTGGACCCGGGGTGTTTTGCTTTTATGATGTGATGAGACGGAATACAATTTCCAATGCTATTCATCTGTATGCAATCTTTCATGCTTTTTGAGATCAAATGCAAAAGCGTAGCTTTTGAAGCAGGTCTTGCAAACGTAAGGCTTCTCACCTGTGTGGGTTCTACTGTGTACCGTCAAATGACTCTTATGTCGGAAATCTTTACCACGTCTTACAGATATATGGTTTTTCCCCTGTGTGGATTCTCGTGTGTAGCGTCAATTGATCACTTTTTCGAAAATGTTTGCCACATGTCTCACAGAAATAAGGCTTCTCACCTGTGTGGATTCTCATGTGGACTTTCAAGTTGCTACTTGTTTGAAAATGTGTCCCACAAATTTCACAAGTATGTGGCTTCTCACCTGTGTGAACTCTCATGTGGGTGGTTAAGTAACTACGCAGTTTAAAATGTCTGCCACACATTTTACAAATATACGGCTTCTCACCTGTGTGGGCCCGCTCGTGGATTCTCAATAGATAGCTCTGTGTGAACCCTCTCCCACATGTATTACAAATGCAATGTCTCTCACCAGTGTGGATTTTCATGTGGTCTGTCAAGGCATAGTTAGCTGCAAAGCCTTTTCCACATGTATCACAGGTATATGGCTTCTTGCCAATGTGAACTCTTCTCATGTGGACTCTTAATTCACCGTTAATCTTGAAATCTTTCCCACAAGTTTTACAAATGTATGGTTTCTCACCTGTATGTGTTCTCATGTGTACGGTCAACTGTCCATTCTGTCTAAAGTCTTTCCCACATGTTTGACAAACATACGGCCTCTCACCAGTGTGCATTCTCATATAAACTAGCAAATGACTAATGTATCTGAAATCTTTACCACATGTTTTACAAACACATGGCTTCCCACCTGTGTTCACTTTATAATCAAATTGTGACTTAAACGTGGATTGTTTGTCAGATGCGTCTCCTCTCTGATCTCGGATCTCCGCTACATGAGAGTTGTTATAGAGCAGCTGCTGGTCACTGTTTGGTGCTCCAACCACAGAGATGATAACCGGCATGTTGACTGAAAACTCTTTCTGTGCTGCAATAAGAGTTTTATCAGGATTGAGGAGGAGAGTCTGATCTTCAAGTAGGTCCTGCTGTTCTACTTTCATCTGTGGAGGCTCTGGGTCATGTTGGTCCAGATTGGAGTTCCTCTCTTGGGTACAGAGCTGGTGGACGGCAAGAACCTCCTCCTTATAAACATGTTGCTGTGGGAGCTCTGGATCAACAGAACAAATGGAAAATGGCACTACTGTGATTATAAGGAATTCTGTTTCCGTACAATCAGAGTGAGAGCAGAATATATTAAAAGGTGTGTTGTAAGTAGATAAAGATAATTCCTCTGATAAGATCTACCTAACAAATTAATTCTATTATTTTTTATAACTTTATTTCAGGCTTCTAGACGATATCCAGCAGTCTTTGCAGAAAATTGATCTCGTATGCGTTTTCTTTATAATCTTCAGGGATCTGACTTTTTAGTTTGTGCAGTGACTTACACTTTGACTCGCACTCTGCATCACTAGAGGATGAAGATTATTCATGTTTGTATCCTCTCTGATCTTGAATCTCTGCTACATGAAACTTGTTAGAAAGTAGCTGCTGGTCACTGTTTGGTGCTCCAACCACAGAGACGATAACTGGCATTTGTAGGACATACTCTTTTTGTGCTGCACTAGGAGTTTCATCATGATTCAAGTACAGATTCTGATCTTCACTGTGTTCCTTTTCCTCATGAGTAGGAGTCAATATAAAGGCATCCGTCTCCTGCTTGACTACAGGCTGCTTTCCCTCCTGACTGATGCAGACTTCCTCCTGCTCCTCTTTCATCTGTGGAAGCTTTATGTCTTCTTGGTCCTAGCTTTAGTTCTTCTCCTGGTTACAGAGCTGCTTTTTGGAGAGAACCTCCTCCTTCTTACAGGCAAACATGTTGCAGTGGGAGTTCTGCACATACAGAAGAAAAAAAAACAGGATGAGGCCAAATCCAAACAATCTTTCTGTTAAAGAAAACCTGAGATCTTGATGAGGATGGATAGATTCATCCTTTTACCCTGCAAGTCTCTCATCTGACCTCTAACTCTTCTCCTAGATTTTGACCTTAGTCGTCAATTAAATCAAATTACATTGTGTATGTTTGGCCATATTAATGTGGGAACTAACATCATCCCACAAAGATGTCTTTCCTAAAAGCAAATGTATGCAAGGTTGAAAAGTTGAACTTATATGGACTAGTTATGCTGTGCTTTCTACCATGCATATATATTTTGTATTGTATTGAACAAATACACATGCAAACACAAAATGTGTTCATAAAACAAACAAAACATGTTTTACAAATGCGCAATGCTTCTTTAAAAATTACATGTGATTTTCAAATAAAAAATATGATTAAAAATTCTAAAGTTTTCTGTTTCTCCAAACGCAATCTGTCCAAAGCGGAACAAAATGATCCATCATTTTCTTGTCGGAACAGTAACTGCGTGACATCAAGCGGAAGTAAACGCTACAGCCAGCGCTTTATGGGTAAACTGTGTTTGCGATGAATACATTAATGTTTTAATTTCGCTGCCAATGATTCCATTGAACAACAATGTCTTCAGTTAAATATTTGATGGGCTTGAGTACGAAGAAGAGATCAATCGTCAGCGTAAACTGATGGATGACGTCAGGAAACATGAAATAATGTTACCGAGAATAGGTATGTAGATAAAACGAGTGACCTGAAAGGTATAACAATAGCAGACAAATTAATTGTTATTTGTCAGCTGGCCGATGACTACGCTCTTTTCTACTCAAATATCACAAGCCATAGCCATAGTAAATGTATTTTCCTATGCCTCTGGAGCATACTTGAATGTAAGCAAATGTGAATTGTAATTATATATTCTGATTCTCCATCAAAAGCAAACATTCATGTTAAATCTAAAGTCACATTCCTGGGAATATCAACGAGGATCATAATACTGGGAGTATTTACAGTTTCATGACACACACGGTACTCTTCAACTTTATATGGAAAAATAAAAAATATTTCTTTAAAAAAAAAACAGTGGTCATGAACAAATATGAGAATGGAGGCTTACGTTTAAAACTTAAAAAAATACCTTTAAGATTAAGCAGTTCTTAAATAATCGATATTCTATTTAGAATTGTATTCCTAAATATACATTCTCTAACGCTGGAGGACTTAAATTTCTACTAACATGCAATTATAACACTTCATAAATCAAATCCCTCTTTTTAAGGCTAAAGTGCTTCCGCTCACAAGATAAATATATAAATAACTACTATGCACAAGGTCAAAATCTTGTGAGACTTTGGGGGGCCCTGTATTCAACCGTCTGTAATAATTGTTAGTTTCCCACATGATTATCTTCAATAATACTATTCATCTAAATCCTCGAGCTCAATTCTTAAATAAGAAATGTTCGGCTCTTGACCTGATCCCATTTATTTTGCTCTGTGTTTGCAGTTCTCCCATGGCAAGAGATCTGTTAGGAGGGGAACTACAGCATGGACCAAAAGGATCCAGAGACTCCAAAGATGAAAGAGGAGCAGGAGGAACTCTGCATCAGTGAGGCGCGAGAGCAGCTTGTAGGGAAGCAGGAGACTGATACCTTCATGTTGACTCCTGCTCATGAAAATGAAAATGACCACAGCAAATATCAGGCTCTTCACTTGACTCCTGAAGAAACTTTTGCAGCACAGAAACAGTCTGTTGTCAACATGCCAGTTATCATCTCTGTGGTTGGAGCACCAAAAAGTGACCAGCAGCTGATCTCGAACAACTCTCTCAAGGCAGAGGGTCAAGATCACGGAGGAGACACATGTGAAAAAGATTTCAAGTTTAAGCCACTATTTCACTTAAAAGTCCACACAGGGGAGAAACCATTTCTCTGTAAAACATGTGGGAAAGTTTTCAAAACCAAGAGTGAGATGGGAGGCCACTCGAGAATCCATACTGATGTGAAGCCACATGTTTGTAATACATGTGGGAAAGCTTTCAGACGTAATAGTCATTTGACTGACCATATGAGGGTCCACAGCGGAGAGACACCATATGTTTGTAAAATATGTGGGAAACATTTCTCACAACGTAGTCATTTATCAGTTCATATGAGAATCCACACAGGTGACACGCCGTATGCTTGTAAAATATGTGGGAAATTTTTCATTCAGTGTAGTCATTTGGCAGTTCATATGAGAATCCATACAGGTGTCACACCATTTGTTTGTAAAATATGTGGGCAAAACTTTATCCAGTGTGGACATTTGAAAGCTCACATGAGAACGCACACAGGCGAGAAGCCATATGTTTGTAAAGTATGTGGTCGAGCTTTCAGACATAACAGTAATTTGTCTGACCATATGAGAATCCACACAGGGGAGAAGTCATATGTTTGTAAAGTATGTGGCAAAGATTTCAGACGAAATAATCATTTGACAGTCCACATGAGAACCCACGTTAGGGAGGTGTCGTAGTTTTTGTAAGAATCAAAGGAAAATATACTGTACTGCTTTTGAATTAGAAAATTACAGAAGATTTCATGTAGGCGAGTGGAATTGTGATTTTGTTTTCTTGTTAGTTGTGATTAAAACACACAAGGACTCCGAAATGCTGAATAGTGTAATTACAGCACTGCTGCAAAAAGTTTTTCTTTTCTCACATATTTGGGCAAACTGGGCTCAATCTTTAAAAACATTTATGTGGATCAGAATTCTACATCCCAACATAATCAAATGTCTATTACAATGAAATGTTGAAAATCAGAAATGTACACTCTATCGTCCAGAACTTGTGTGTGTGTCAGAGTGACTCTATCTAATATATATATTTATTAATTTTTTTTGTTTGTTTTTTTTGTTTTTTTATTATTAGTAAAAAGGCCTGAGTGGAAGATGTGATATCTCCTCAGATGTGGACCTCCTCCACATCTGAATACAGGTCATATATACTACTATATATATATATATACTAATAAATAAATTATATAAAATATATATATATAAAATAAATATATATATATTAATATATATATATATTAATATATATATATATATATATATTAATATATATATATATATTAATATATATATATAAATAAATAAAACTACTACATACATATACATACATGTATAGATAGATATGATATATATAATATATATCATATAGATATATATGGATAGATGAGTTCATATATACTCAAATATGAAACTCCTGGTATTTGATAGTCCTATAAAAAACCTCCACATCTGAATACAGTTCATGTTAAGCTTTAATGTGGAATAAACTAACCTCTGGAAAGACTCCCCGATTCCTTTGTAATTCTCACAGGAAACATTGCTATCGATTGGCAATATTTTCAAATGTTGAAAGAATATGGTATAAGTATTTAATAAATAGAGCCACTTAATACTTAATATACAATATCCACATTTTTGTGACTAAACACAAATGTGAATAAGCACGTATTTACCACGAACTTAGAAAAGTTGTCGAAGTGTGACAATCGCGGAGTGGAAAACAAACACAATATCAAGTTAAAAGCATGTGCTGGGTAAAATATTGTTGACGACTTGTGTTCACATATTTAAAAAAAACATCACAGATTCATAGATATCATAGATATTATACTCTTGGTTTTACTGCAAGCCTACAAAATAAGAAAAAAATATTTATATTCCCATTATTGGTTTGCTTTACCTACAGCGATTCACTCTAATAGCTTTCTGGTTTTGAATTTAGACTCGTTGACTTCATTTTTTGAGTGCTGCATCTTTCTCCCACTGTGGAAAAAAATTAATTTACTCTAAAATGATATACTGGGGTCGGCTCTGGAGGTGAGAGAATTCACTCAATCCCCACACTGCCTTTGTATTCTACATGCTGTGGGGTCTTTGACGAAGACACTGAAACCCAGGATGCACAGCCGGCGCCTAGAAGGGGCTTCCCACTCAACTGCATATAATTCATTTCACAACCTTCTATACTCTATGCCATAAACTCATTTTAAACACCATACATGAACAAAACATACAAAAAGGCCTGAGTGGAAGATGTGATTTGGTGACCTCTGACCTATCAGTGGTGGACCCGGACAATGGTTGTCTGTCTCACCGTGTTGGCCCTGTAAGGAAGTGGTGATGTGTTGAAAGTGCTCAATGGCAAACACCCGACCTGTACTTATATTTTAGTGTTAGGATATTTAGAGTTTAATCATGTGGGAAATCTGAGAGCAAGAAACATTTACAATCAAATGAGTAACACACTAATACATACACTATTACTTTTTGTTTTACATTACACAAGCTAAGGTTAGTCTTTGTACTATGCCCTGAATCCAAAAGTTATTATTTATTTATATTAAATATAAG
The DNA here is from genome assembly GCA_037951165.1 of Lophius americanus. NCBI lineage: Eukaryota > Metazoa > Chordata > Actinopteri > Lophiiformes > Lophiidae > Lophius > Lophius americanus. The sequence goes on from JBBDHG010000056.1 coordinate 6,352,631, forward strand.
GTTTTTGTGCTTGGAAAGATTACAATCATAACATTTCATTTCATTTTGTTTATTTCATTTCTATGTATTTTCCAATACCAACTTCACCAAAAAAGATACCCAAAACAATGATACACATTCCATGAAAATAATCCAATTCTTCAATTTAACAATGTAGTTTTCAATGTAGTTCACCTGTTTTAGAGTATTTACTAAAATAATCTTGCTAAACAAGTTACACACATATTTACGTCACAAACAAGGAATTTGTGTCCCAGAACAAAATGCCCTCGTTACCGGAAAAAATGGAATAGTGCAGATGAGCATAGATCTAGAATCGAAGGTGAATATGAACAGAATGAGAATTTCCAAAGTTAAAAATGCACAGAAGAAACCAAAAGTAAGCTAACAGAAGAATGCAATTATGAGATGCACACCTTCAGGAACCTAACAAAGAGCATGTGAAATTTAATCGAATCGTGTCCAGAGGAATTGAGATGTGGAATTGCAACGTCACAAAGGGACGAACCAATGAGGTTAAGACTATATTCATCAAGAAGAGTGTAACCAGAGTCAAATCAGATCAACCTAACTTCCTCCAAACACTGACTTACCTGTTAAAAATAATTCAAGCAAACAGGACATTAAGGAAAAAAGAATTCAAAGGATTAAAAATCTAAGCTTTGAAAAGTAATAATTTACATGATTTAAAATCTTTGTTTTTTGTGATTATTTAGAAACTATTCAGCTGAGTGGTTAGATGAGTTACTACCTCCACTGAGGGGGGTTTAGCAAGCATTGGTTTGTTTGTCCATCTTCTTACCAGGGTGTCCAAGAAAGTTATTAATAGAATTGGTTGAAGAGTTTGGAACAATCTTTTAGATTTCGGTGGTGATCAAGAAAACAAATATGGAGTCAGACTTAACGGAGATTAGATGTAGCAGAACCTGCTGATTTAGTTCACATTGATGTTGATGTATCTTCAATCCAAATTTTAATGTTAGAGTTTTATGGCCAAAAAGGAATTTTAAGAGCGTCAAACTATCATGGTGCGATTCATTTTAGGCGCCACAAGATCCTTCTATTCATGTGTATGCGCTCTTCTTTTATGCCTCGCCAATTCAAACGAGGAACAGAATGTTTTCAAGCAGATCTTGCAAAGGTAGGGCTTCTCACCGGTGTGTGCTCTTCTCATATGCAACGTCAATTGATTATTATGTCTGAAATCATTCCCACATATTTTACAAAAATATGGCTTCTCACCTGTATGGATTCGCATGTGGACTCTCAATGAACTCATACCTGAGAATGTTCTTCCACATGTTTTGCACAGGTACGGATTCTCACCATTGTGGACTTGTTTCATGTGAACCATCAGCTGACCATTCTGTCTGAAGCCTTTCTCACACGTCATACAAACGTATGGCTTCTCACCGGTGTGGATTTTCATGTGGTCGGTCAAAACAGTCCTTACTGAGAAACTTTTGCCACATGTCGTGCAAAGATGTGGCTTCACACCATTGTGGATTCGTTTTACGTGTTCTGTCAAATCACAACCTCGTTTATAAGCTTTCCCGCAGGTTTTACATGCATATGGTCGCTCACCTGTATGGACTCTTGTGTGGACAGTCAATTCACCCCTCGTTTTGAAATCCTTCCTACATGTTTTACAAACGTATGGTTTCTCACCTGTGTGGATTCTCAAATGAACTGTCAAACTCCCACTGTGTGTGAAATCTTTCCGGCAAATATGGCAAACATATGGCCTGTCACCGGGTTTAACTCTAAAATGGAAGTGATATTTTGGCTTAAACTCAAAATCTTTTTCAAATGTGAATTCTTTCTGATCTTGGCTTGCTGCGACACGAGAGTTATTAGAGAGGAGCTGTTGGTAGCCATTTGGTGATGCCGCCACAGAGTTTATAACCGGCATGTTGACTACAGATCGGTTGGGTGCTGCACTAAAAGTTTCAGTATGGTTCAAGTACAGAGACTCATCTTCACTGAGGTCATTTTCCTCGTGAGTAGGAGTCAACGTGAAGGTATCAGTCTCCTGCTTCACTAAAAGCTGCTCTCCCTCCTGACTGATGAAGAGTTCCTCCTGTTCCCCTTTCATCTGTGGAGTTTCTGGGTCAGCCTGGTCCATGCCGGAGTTCTTCTCATTGTCACACAGCAGCTGTTCAGAGAGACAATCCTCATCTGCCTCACAGACGTGTCGCTGTGGGAGCTCTAGAGCAACAGAGAACAAAAAGGAATAGTGTGATGTAAAGTAAAGAATCGAGACATTCAAGTTATTCTTCTTCATAAAGTTGTTCCCTTCAAGGGGTTGTGGCCACTGATCATCTTTTTCCGTTTTGCCCTGTTCTGAGCCTGTTCCTCTGTCAAACCAACCAACTTAATGTCCTCTCTCATCAAATCCAGGAACCTCATCTTTGGTCTTCTCCTTTTTCTCCAGCCTGGCAGCTCCTTATCAAGCATCCTATCAATATATCCACTATCCCTCCTCTTCACATGTCCAAACCATTTCAATCTGGCCTCTCATGCTTTGTCTCCCAAATCAGCTCTATCTCCTGTCTTTTGGTGAGAGTCACCTTCTCTTAACCATACAGCAGGAGTGCTTTCACTCCCATCTTGCAAACCTTTCCCTTAACTCTTGATGCTACTCTAGAGTCACAGATAACTACTGCGAAGTAATCAGTACATATAAATATAGTGGCGTGTCTTTAGAAAAAAGAATAATCCGAACCTGTTCGGTTCAACTTTATTTCATGTTTCCTGGCGACATCCAGCAGACTGCGGTGACGATCGATCTCTTCTTCATACTCGACAATGATATTTTTAAACGCTCCAAATATTTCTTCTGCAGCAGCAGTTAGTCGTTTGTTGACAAATTCTCTTAAATTCTCAACTGACGACATTGTTGTTCCCAGGAATAAGTATTAGCGAAATAAACACAAATTCAACATCCGGTAAAGTAATTTTCGTCATATAGCTAACGCTGCAAGGGACTTCCGCAATAGGTCCCTCAGTTTACTATCCGACAAAGAAATTGGAAAATCTTTTTGTTCCGCTTACAACGCAAGTGATTATCTTCCTCCTTATTGTTGTTCCTCTTGATTCTCCCTTTTTCTCCCTTTCTTATATTTGTCACGACAGTCTGTATGAAAGAATAAAAATGACAGCAAGTAGAGCCAGAGTTTTCTGGAGGGGACATAAACCCTTCACTAAAAAATAAAATATTTCTCCAACTTCTCGGGTAATAGTTTTTGTGCTGTGGGCAAGTGCTAAGTCCTACTGCATATAATAATAATAATAATAATAATAATCATAATAATAATCATAATCATAATCATAATCATAATTATAATACATTTAATTTATAACGAACTTTACATTTGGATCAAATCTCAAAGTGCTAAAATACTCTTTGCTACGTAATGCAAAACAAAATAAAATGTTTACATTAAAAAAGGGGGTAATCTGAATAGCAGATTACAACCATATTTGCATGCATGTAAAATTTTCCCAGAGTATAAAACAATTTTCTTTTTTTTAATTGCAACATTCTCATCTACTTTTACTAAAACTACATTTTCTGGAAGAATACTGGAATAATTTATAGACCTAGCCTATTAATACATGTTCCCCAATTTGTTTCAGCTCTGTTACACCAGATATTTCACCCTCTATAAAAGAAAAATACTCCAGTCCCTGTGCATAACAGTTTAAGGAGGTGACATCACAGACTTATTTGAAATGGAAATCAAAACAAATTGACTTTAAAAGGATCTAAATATTCATTCTGTGTCTCAATTTCAGTTTTAATGGTCTATGGTTTTACATTCTAATTCATAATAAGGGCCTGATCTATCTGCACAATATATTTATGTTTATCCCCAAAAAAATAAATTGTTATTATTGTTTTATAATTTATAGTGAGAGAATTTAGAGCTTCTTAAGTGATTATTAAAGTTAAAGTTAGAATGAGGCGATTATTTTAAACACGCGCGTTCTGAATGAACTATAACACTAAACTCTATCTGTTGAAAGCGGAACAAAATAATCTGTCATTTCCTAATCGGAACTTAAACTTAGTGGCATCAGGCGGAAGTATACACTACAATCAACGACATAGTGGTTAGCTCCATGTTTACGATGAATAAACAAATACATGGAATCATTTCGCTGCTTCTCATTCCAGTGAGCAGCAATGTCTTCAACGTAGTATTTGGCAGATGAGTACGAAGAACAGACCAATCAACCAGCGTAAACAAACTGGTGAATGACGTCATGAGACATGAAATTTTATTACAGAGGATAGGTATGTAAAGGTTTATTTCGCACTGTTTTGTTTTTGGTAGTTTAAGACAAGTGGTCAAATTGAATCTCAGATCTGAAAAGGGTTGGCAAAATAGGCAGTACTATTAGCCTACACCTTTTCGGTCAAAACAAAAAGAACATATACATTTATGTACGTATGAATATGTATATGGGTATATGTATGAAATTTAAAACTGCAAATATGACCGAAATAAAAACAATCAATCGAATACGGAGACCCGTGTATTCTCAGAAGTTGATTTTTCTAATTATCGTTTTGGAACAGAATTCTACATACATATTACATTTATGTAGACATTAAAATTTTTAATTAGTATTTTTTTTGGTGATTCGCCATTTTGTGTGTTATAGTTTCTTGTTAATCATTGTGGCGCGCTGAGAGATGGGTAAAGCCTGCCACTGTGTGTCATATCAATCCCAGCTGTCATTGGGCAAGAGGCAGACTACAGCCTGTATATGTTGTCAGTTCACCACAGATAGAGAAAATCATACACACTCGCATTCACACCTATGTGTTATTTACAGTTACCAATTCAACTTTACTGCTTGTTTTTGGACTGAGAGGAAGCCGGAGCACCCAGAGAGAACCCACGCAAACACAGGGAGAGCTCGGACTCTACACAGAAATGCAGATACCTTGTTCCCACAAGATTTTAAAATATCTTATGGGCCTTTATGGCTTCTGTAGTAAAAACCTGTTTTTGATCATCGTTACTTTCCCACACTGCTATGATAAATAATACTATTAATCTGAATCCTGAACTCAATTGTTGTATCAAATTTCAGCTCATGGCCTGATCCTATTTATTTTGCTTTGTGTCTCCAGAGGTCCTACAGCAAGGTGTCTGTAAGGAGGAGTTTCTCACTCAAAAGCAGCCCTGTGACCAGGAGAAGAACTCCAGCATGGACCAACAGGACACACAGCCTCCACAGATGAAAGAGGAAGAGCAGGAGCTCTGTATCAGTCAGGAGGAAGAACAGCTTGAAGTGAAGCAGGGGATTGATACCTTAATGTTGACTCCTACTCATGAGGACAACAGCGAAGATCAGACTCTCTACCTGAATCCTGATGAAACTCTTAGTGCAGCACAGAAAGAGTTTTCAGACAACATGCCGGTTATCATCTCTGTGGTTGGAGCCCCAAACAGTGACCAGCAGCTGCTCTATAACAACTCTCACGTAACGAAGAGTCAAGATCAGAGAGGAGACGCATCTGAAAAACAATCCACGTTTAAGTCACAATTTAACTTCAAAATCCAGACCGATGAGAAGCCATATGTTGGACCGCTGGATGTCATCAGGAAACCTGAGATTAAGTCACACAGGATCGGTATGTTCGACCAAATTCTAACAATTGATAGTTAATCTGATCTGTATTATCTGTGGCGAGCTGTTTTTAGTGGGAATAATCAAATTTCAGAACTTGAAATGATTAGTTTGCTTTCTGTGTATGAAATAAATGTGATATTCACTCCACATAGAATTATAACACATTTTCCCTGAATTTTAATTTGAGTTGAGCCTAAACACCTCTCTTCCATACATTGATTATAAATGTTTATTTAAATGCCTGTTTTACTTTATCCTTTTACCTTACTTGATATGAAATTGAATATCTGATTTGTCTTTTACTCCTTTATTTTGTGTTCTTTTCTTTATCTGTTTAGCAGTAACTCCTTTTGGTTACGTTAAATGTGCTATAGAACCAAACTTTGACTTAACATGACATAGATGTTACCATATTAGCTGGGAATAGACTGAAGGCTGAGCTAATACACCCATACTTCCATTGTAAAAATCATATCAAGTCCAGTTAAATGCAATTAGTGCAATTACAAATGCATATTTAATAGAAAGCATTGTTTTTTGGTAATAAATGTTAGTTTCCCACAAAACAACGGCCAAATACTGTATATTCTTCCTCTAAATCTTGGTCTTCACGCTAACTTGTTTTTCTTTTGTGCTTTTGCTTCAGAGCTCCCACAGCAACACGTCTGCAAGGAGGAGGATGTTCTCGCTGACCAGCAGCTCTGTGACCAGAAGAGGAACTCAAGTATGGACCAAGACAACCATGAGCCTCCACAGATGAAAGAGGAACAGGAAGAACTCTCCATCTCTAAGGAAGGAGTGCCGCTTGTAGTGAAGCAGGAGACTGATACCTTTACATTGACTCCTACGTATGAGGGAAATGACAGCAGTGAAGATCAGACTCTGTACAGGAATCCAGATGAATCCCTAAAGAAAGAATCTGTAGTCAACAAGTTGGATATAATGTCTGTGGACGTTGAACCAAACAGTGACCAGCAGCTGCTCTATGGTAATCCTGATGTAGAAGAGTGCCAAGATCAGAGAGGAGATGCATATGAAAAAGATTTTGATTGTGACATACAATCAAAGTTTGATTTTAATGTGAACTCATGTGGCAAGCCACATGTTTGCAAAACATGTGGGAAGATTTTCAAATTGAAGAATACTTTGTCAGTCCACCTGAGAATTCACACAGGTGAAAGGCCATATGTTTGTAAAATATGTGGGAAAGGTTTCAGACAGAATTGTCAATTGACGGTTCACATGAGAATCCACACAAGTGAGAGGCCGTACGTCTGTCAAACATGTGGGAAAGGTTTTAGACAAAATGGACAATTGACCGTACACATGAGAACCCACACAGGTGAGAAACCGTACATTTGTATAACTTGTGGGAAAGATTTCAAGTGTAATGGTGAATTAAGAATCCACATGAGAAGAGTCCACACCGGAGAGAAACCATATATCTGTGAAACATGTGGAAAAAGCTTCCCAGTTAACTACGCTTTGACAGACCACATGAAAATCCACACTGGTGAGAGACCTTGCATTTGTAATACATGTGGGAGAGGGTTCAAACAGAGCTACCTGTTGAGAATCCACATGCGAATCCACACGGGGGAGAAACCATATATTTGTGAAACATGTGGCAAACATTTCCAAACACGTAGTTACTTGACAGCCCACATGAGAATCCACACCAGTGAGAAGACATATATTTGTAAAATCTGTGGGACATATTTGCAAACAAATGGTAACCTGAAAGTCCACATGAGAATCCACACGGGTGAGAAACCTTATATTTGTGAAACATGTGGCAAACATTTTCGAACAAGTGATCAATTGACAATCCACACAAGAATACATACAGGTGAGAAACCATATGTCTGTAAGACTTGTGGTAAAGATTTCCGACATAAGAGTCATTTGATGGTACATGATAGAGCCCACACAGGGGAGAAACCATACGCTTGCAAGATCTGCTTCAAAAGATACGCCTCTTCGTTTGACCTAAAAAGGCATAAAAGATTACATACAGATGACTAACATTTGGAAATGGGAATTTCTGTTCTCACCACATCATAAAAGACTTCCTGTAAATGATACAAAAGGTGTATTAAAAGCCATAGATTCTGATATTATGGAGTATTCAAAACTAAATGTATCCAATTCTTTCTAATGAATGGTAAAGTTGTGTTGTCCTCATTTCCCCCCTGGTGTTCAACAAACTGAGAGGCTTGAGTTTCTGTTAAAGTGTGCTTTTGGTTTAACCCTCTGATTTAACTCTGTCATCCACCAACAAATTTTGTAAACTGGAAAACGATCTACAAAAACTTGTAGCCTACAAACAGAATAATGTTCCACTGTGGGACAACAGAATCAGAAACTATGCGGAAGACTGAAGGGGGCACATTGGGTTTTTACACTTGATGGGCTACAAAGGTAAAACACCTCACAATCAGACAAATTAAAGAAAGTTAAAGAACAAATATATTCTCCAGATTGCTTTGGTTTTAGAAGTACATTTATGATGTTTTGAAGATATCTTTGAAATAGCATGAATGTCAAAACTGTACATAGTTGTGATTATTATTATTATGATGTCAATTTATTTTCTATTGTTTAACACTAAATATGTTAAAAACAACAAATAATATGTAACTATATATATACATATATATATACACGCATATATATATATGCGTGTATATATATATATATGTATGTATATATGCAAATAGTTATGGATTGTGTGTTCTATCTATTGTAGGTATGATTTGTGTTAATATTACTTTGATTTATAAAATTGGAACAAATCAGAAAACATTTGCAGAAATGTTATCACGGGTCAATAACCATCTCTTCAGCTTTCTTTATTCACTCCTCAACGAAGGTTACGTTTTTGCTTTGGTTAGGGTGCGAGCAAGATTACTCGACAAGTAGTGAACTGATTTTTTTAAAGAATTATGTGTAGAGGAAGAGAGTTCCCCCACAGCACTAAGTATTAACGTTTGATGGTGATGTGGTTCATTATCTGAATCCAACATTTTTTTAAATGATGTCTTCATGATATTTGGATAGGGGTACTTCTAAAATTTTTACTCCTAACCTTATCGATCATTTTGACAATTCTTGGAGAAAAGTGGTGGTAAATGATAATGCTGCAGACATTAACACAGATCAGATGTACCTGAACTCATCTTCAGATGTTACCTAACTACTTAATGTAGACCACGGACATTGGTGGAATTTTGTTTTTCTTGAGTTACCATGTATTTATAATACGGATGTAATTCCAAATAGTACATTTTTGAGGTCAATTAACAATTATTTGTCACATTTCTTGTATCTTGAAGTTCTTTGTGCTTTAAAATTGTATGCTATAAATATTGGAGGAGGCTATTTCGTTTACGGAATTGTTCACAGATTATTTACAGAATTAGGTGAATGACAGTATTTTCACTGTTTTAGAGTTTCTGGTTTGGTGTTACTATTCGTCTGCTGTCATACGTCACAGTCTGCATGAGCAGATTCAAATGACCTTTTCAAAATGAATATTTAGTTAATGGAGGGAGAAAATGGTTGTTATTACATTTGAACAAGAACAAAAGTAACAAAAACATTGCCATTTATTGTACTCAAATAAACAACAGTTTTTGAGATTTATATCTTGTGTGTATGTGTTTATATCTATCTATCTATCTATCCATCCATCCGTCCATCCTTCCATCTATCAATCTATCCATCCAGCTAGCTGCATATCGCTGAAAGGCGATTCTGACCCGATGCAGCAGAAGGAGGCCACCATCAAGGAGCAGATGGAGGAAGTCTTTGAAAAGCCAAGTCCCAATAATCTGCCACCGAAGCATCAGTTTGTCGGGAGGAAGCAAAAGGACCCTTCCATTTCTGAGGTTTATGTACCAAGAAGTTCAAAAATTATTTTGGGCCAAATACCATACGCTTAAAGCTAAATTTATGAAAAACTCACCCTTGTTGAAAGCCTTCATAATAAATTGAATTTGTATTGTAAATCACTGACATTTATAAATTCAAAATCTACACACACAAAAACTCCTAAACCAGGCTCTACTGTACCAATTTATGCATCCTGGATTCACATATTAATAAGATACTGTTGCTATTGTCTTTTTTAGAGTTGTATTACTTATAATTTTATATTTTGATTAATTAAACAATGTTTTTTAGATTCCTTGATTATTCCCTTTTGTCATATGCTTATTTATTTTCATCTAATATGTTTTTATCAAGTCAGAAATGTATTACCGTTTACCTGTCCTGTTGACTGTAGTTAATGTTCAAAAGGCTTAAATAAAGCTTGATGAATATATACATCGTTGGTAGCGGAACCACCGCTTCATCTCCTCCTTCTCTCTTAGTCGGAGCTTTAAATTTGTGACACCAAGCGGAAGTCAACAATAGACGCCGTTAGCGTTAGCTGTATGTTCGAGTACAATTAACTGGAAGTCGAGTTTGTGTTGGTTTCGCTTCTAGTTATAAACGCGAACAACAATGTCTTCAGTTGATTGTTTTCGGGAGTTTGTCAACAGGCGACTAACTGCTGCCGTTGAGGAAATATTCGGTGCTTTTAAAAAAATCATCGTCGACTATGAAGACGAGATCGATCGTCACCGCAGAATGTTGGATGTCGTCAGGAAACCTGATATGAAGTTATACAGCATGGGTATGTAATACTCCATTCATTAGAAAACGCTGATCAGAAGAGTTATATCTCTTGACACACAGCTCATCGTATTTGAATATGACTGCTACTAATTTGGTCGCTTGTCCATATGTGGTTCTTTTCATCACAATAGTATCTAGACTTTTTTTAGCGAATTTAGAGAATTTTAGCACTTTGAGATTTGATCCAAATGTAAAGTGCATTATAAATTAAATGTATTATTATTATTATTAGACAGTGGAATGATAGCTGAAGACTAAAATAACAAATCAATCAAAACAATTGATCCCACCACTATTAAAATAAATCAACTAATGTACTCCTTCAAATTTGTGAAAACTTTTCACACCTTTCTTAATGACTGTAACTATGTACAAATGTAGTATTTGATTAGTATTAGGGGCGTAAATCACCAGTTCCTTCACAATATGTTATATTCGATTCGATTTAGAAGCCTGCGATCGATATCTGTCAATATTATGTACATATTTAACACAATGGCTTTAATTTCAATCAGTTCCATTTCCCCTAAATACCGAAGAAATACAAAACCATTTTGATTTGTTCTGACAATATATAGTATCTATTGATAAAACATTTCAGACATTTAAATGAAAACAATCTTTTTAACAAAAAGAACAAACCTGTGTTTGTTCTTGAGGCCAGGGTTTGTCATGCACCATAAGGAACCCAGGGCCCACTGCACCAGCAAACGGTCTTACAATGGGTCTGAGAATCTCCTCCCGGTACTAAAAGCATTCAGGGTAACCCTTGATAGCACATAGAGGTCTGTCCGGCCCCCCAAAGATATACCTCCACAGATCATCACTGACCCACCGCCAAACAGGTCATGCTGGAGGATGTTGCAGGCAGCAGAACGTTCTCCAGAGCATCTCCAGACAGTCGGGCCATCATGCCACCCTCATGGAGTCATTTTCTGACAGTTTGGGCAGAAACATGCACAAGAGAGGCCTGCCAGAGTAATTCTGTAGGGCTCTGGCATTGCTCGTCCTGCTTCTCCTTGCACAAAGGAGTAGATAACTGTGTTGCTGATGGGTTGTTGCCCCCTCCGCCCTATGTTATGTCTTTTCTATCTGTGGTGTTTGCGAAGTGTATTAGCGGGCCAGTTATTATAATAATTGAATATTGTCCCGCGGACCTTGAGTTTCACACGTATGATCTAGATTGATGGATCGTTATGCCCTTAATTAGTACATACTATATATGTATCTAAGTGCAACACATGAATACACTTCATGTTAGATTTCTTAAGATATCATGGAAATATTTAACCTAACAAATTATTGTTGTTCTTTCATACTTAGATGTGAGTGGGCTGACAAAATTTAATGAACGATCAAAAAAAAATAAAGTCTCAAACCACAGAATAACTAAACCGCCTGTAATAACATTTCCTTAACGTTCCTTGTTCTAATAAAATAGTTAAACATTTTTGAAATTTAGAAAAATACTTCTGCAAAGGTTGAATGACTCTTCATTTAAAATTGAGGCTACATGAAAAAGTCAAAGATTGGCTGCGTCAAAATGAATAAAAGTAAATTAATGCACTGGGAAGGTAGAAACCTCTGACATAGGTAAGCTTGTCGGGGTTTTCTTCATGTGTTGGAAGGCACTCTAGTTGTCTTTGAGAAACAAACTTCCTGTATAAATATTATACATGTTCTTACGGTTCTTTTTAGATTGTAAGTCTAATACTTAACCACTCTTCTATCTCGGAGTGCAACAGTGTCATTCAGTGCAATTCTCTTGCAGTATTCCGTGTCCATGCCTCTTTTTTTTACTAATACAATAGTTATCTTTCCTTGTTCTACAACAGTGACAATATACTGTTTTGGAAGCAAATGCTTGGCTTATGTTTTAAGGGGCTGGTGTTTAGGCTATCTGTCTTAGCTGTCCCGAACTAATTTCCCCTTTACCTCCTTCATCTCTTCCCATGATACCCTGGTTGCCCTGCGCTGACTCACTCAATCACGATAAAGCAGTTCCTGTGGCCTAATGATAAAATCTCACCACCTCTACCTCTTTCCCATATAATGTTCTCTAAAGTTTAACAGACTAACAAAGGTTTTGCCAAGGCTTAACTGAGACACTAATGATTGTTTTGAATATTAAAAATATATTAAATACAAATTTTCATGGATGCAGCCACATTTTTTTAGGAGTGGATTTAAGGTCTTGAGCTACTTTTGGATCGTTCCGTACATCAGTAAGGCCATGGCAACTGGCACAATCTAACTATCCCATATAAATACAATGTTCTAATCCTATTACTTCTGATCTATCTACAGAGCCCCCACAGCAACATGTATGTAAGGAGGAGAAATTTCTCGCTGACCAGCAAGTCTGTAACCAGGGGAGGGACTGCAGTCTGGATCAAGAGAACCCAGAGGCTTCTCAGATGAAAGAGGAACAAGAGGAATTCTGCATCAGTCAGGAGGGAGAGCAGTTTGTAGTGAAGCAGGAGACTGATACCTATATGTTGACTCCTTCCGATGAGGAAAATGACCACAGTGAAGATGAGACAATGTCCTTAAATCCTGATGAAGCTCTTAGTGCAGCACAGAAAGAGTCTGTGGTGAATATGCCGGATATCATTTCTGTGATTGAGGAGCCAGACAGCGACCTGCAGGTACTCTCTAACAATTCTCATCAAGTAGAGAGCCAAGATCAAAAAGCAAACATGTGCGAAAAAGACTTCAAGGTTACGTCCAAAATTCACCTTCAAACGGATGCAGGTGAAAGGCCATATGTTTGCCAAACTTGTAGGAAAGATTTCAAAACAAGAAGTGTATTGTCTGTCCACACAAGAATCCACACAGGCGAGAAGCCATATGTTTGTAAAACCTGTGGGAAAGATTTTAGACGTAATGGTGAGTTGACGGTCCACATGCGAAGAGCTCACACTGGTGAGAAGCCATACCTTTGCAAAATATGTGGAAAAGGCTTCACAGTTAGCAATGCCTTAACAGACCACATGAGAATCCATACTGGTGAGAGGCCATATATTTGTAAAATATGTGGGAAAGATTTCAAACAGAGTTGTTTATTGACGGTCCATATGAGAATCCACACAGGTGAGAAGCCCTACATTTGTGAGACTTGTGGGAAGCATTTCAAAACGAGGAGTGAATTGACAGTCCACATGAGAATCCACACAGGTGAGAAGCCCTACATTTGTGAGACTTGTGGGAAGCATTTCAAAACGAGGAGTACCTTGACAGGCCACATGAGAATCCATACTGGTGAGAAACCATATACTTGTGAAACATGTGGCAAACATTTCCAAACGAGTGGTAACTTCACGGCCCACATGAGAATCCACACAGGAGAGAAACCACATATCTGCAAAATTTGTGGGAAACATTTCAGACGTCATTATCATTTGACTGTCCACACGAGAACAGTCCACAATCATGAAAAAACATACCTTCCAAAAACATTGGAAAAAACAGAATGTCCTCCAGATTCGCAAAGCACAAACGATCAATTATGAGTAGCGTTGTTTTTCCAAACTAAATAAGACCTCTGAACACATCTTCACTAAGTTTCCACTTATGTCATAGCTTTTAAGGGTACTATCTTATGATAGGCGGAAAATCATGATATATCTCCTCGACCATAACGACCCTAGATATTGTAACCACATAGCAATTATTATGAGTTTGTCTGCACCAGGTTGGATGTTTTGTCACATCTAAACCTGAAACCTGACATTATAACATTAATCCAGGGAGTTATATAAAGGGAAACATATAATAAGTATATAAGTATTTTAGCCTCTCCTTGGAGAAGTTGGCATATTTTCATATCCTTTAACCAGTTACTACTTGTTTCTTGTTTATGTACACAAGCATTTAGTCAACCTTTGCCACCCGACAAGAGACCAATTTTAATCCTTATTAAGCAATTCTGGCATAGCTTTGCCCTCTGCTACTACAGGGTTGTCATTATATAGTCATTCACTTTTCATTATTCTTCGTAATATTTATTCTATATTCAGTCATTATTTTGTCCGGAGGCTGCCATGAAATCGAAAGTGCTGAGATAACTTAAAGGACCCCCTCCTGATTTGTTCTATATTTTTGTTTATCTCATACTAAGTTAAACATGAAACAACCTGACTAAACCCGAAACACCCCCTTTTAATGATCATTTAAAAATTCAATTTTAACTGACTATTAATTGCCATACAAATAATTGCAGCAACAATTGAAGTGATTTATTGATCCCATGTACAGAGTAGTGGTATCAGTATAATTTCAATATTGACAGGTTTATATATAGACTTATTGAAAAACTTCAATGACGGTTACTTTCCTTGACAGACCAGTGGCCAGTTTGTCAAAATTCAGTGAATTTGTTTGGTGATGGATCCATGGACTTGTAGAATTTTGGTTTCTTGTGTCCAGCGCGACCTTTGCTTGATGCTTAAATGATCCATGACCCACGCATCATTATCTATTTATTCAAAAGTTAGGCTCCTTATCATATTAACATGCATAACTAATTAACCATTAGAGGTGATTAGGTCTAGTTTAATTCTCCACTAAAGGTAGAATAAGATGAACAGATGATGTCGTCAACAGCAAGAAAACATCAAACAGTGTCAATCAATGGAAATAGTTCAAAAATAAGATATTTCCATTCAATCTAATTGGGTTCCACAAAAATTATCCAATACTTAAATCAGGGGGGGGGGGAGTAGTAGTAGTAGTGGAAGTTTTCTTTGGATTTAGTTTCTATGTGTCCAGATACTTCTTCACATAGGTGGTATCAGATAACTTATTTGGTTCAATAAATAAAATTAGCGCATAAAACTTCCATTTTACTATCACTCAGTTTATTTTATATAAAATTTAGTTTAATAATCTGGCATTATTTATAGTAGATACACACAAAAATGGAGGAATCCAGGTGGTGGTCCAGTACTTCTTTATTTTGACTGAGACCATTCATTCACATCAAATGATGCAAGTTAGTGAGGCGAGTCAATGGGGACGGAATAACACGGCTTACCAAAAACTCTTCAAGACCTCTTTGCTCCATATCAAGCAACTGTGTTAGTGACATGTAAGGAAAGAAGTTACTGAGTACACCCACAGTTTTCTGTTTTCTGTCATGTACCTGGGAGAGAATAATAGAAAACCTACTTTGTCATGTATTGTGTAATTTACACTTGGAGTTTTTTTTTTTTTTTTTTTTAAGATTTTAAAAGAATTGGGGGAGACTCCATTTTTGCCAAATTGCTCGCTGGGACAGTTTGACTAAGCAATTGTACTTACATGAAACATCTCTCATGTCTGACTTCAGTTTATGTGAGGGAGGGACAAACAACCCCTACAATCATTCTGAACACGGTTAAGAAAAAGACAATCTGGTTCTTTCACCATCTCTTACTCCCAGGTATACAAACTGGCACATTTGTTAATTTAGTCTTTCTCGCAGCTACTCAGCTTTATTTATCCTCAAATGCAAATAAACATATTGTGGAACTGAAGAAAGAGAGTGCTTCCTCGCACTCATGGCAACATTTTGCATATTTTTGCCTTTTCCCCTGAAGTTTATGGTTATAATGTCATCCTGATCTAACAATGATTTGGTGACTGACCACGTTAAAGGAAAATTAACCATGAATCAAAACAATCAACCACAAACCTAACCAAATCAGCACATCTTCTGCTTCGACTAGAGTTACTATTTGTTAGAAAAATTTCAATTTCCAAACATTTTGTATATTCTTGACCTGGAAATTGGAGGTTTTCTCTTTGAAGTTAGAGCAAAACTCTTACCCCTATCCCATACTAGTTCAGAACTCTTTCAAAACCTTTGGATCTTGATGATGATCTGAATCGCCACCTGTATTGATACTCTTCTTCTCTGTCATGTGGCGGTCTGAGTCCGCCAAGATTTGAATTGTCTTGAAAGATTACTATATCATGCCCATATGTCATATCTGATCAGGGTCTCCAGGATGTTCTCGTAGAACAGGTACACAAGACTGTGGTCGACAACATACAGCACATCCAAAGACTCCCCAATCCTGAACTCCAGTCTCCGTGCTGGAGTATAAGAGGGCAGTTTTACAAACCCTGACAGGTAAACATGTTGACATCATTCATTTGCTTGAGCACACCTAATTATCATTAGTGTTGCAAATAAACACAACAATTGAGCTACGTGTGGCTTTTTTTGTTTTGAGTCACTTGGAAAATTTTAAAACCACTAAAAAAGACAGAAAGAACGCTGCTGACTAAAACGGTAAGAGTTCAAAACGGATCTAACTGCTATGATTCATATCTATGTTTCATCAGGGCCATCGCAGAAAACTGCAGATTTGAATTTGAAAAACTAAAATCGCAATGTCAGAAAACGAGATTAATTCAAAAATAAGAGGGAAGCAGGATAAAAGCATTAGACTTTGAAATGATGAATGTAGGATTAAAAATATAATGTTCTCAGTCCTAATGAATGATGAAGTTGTGTAATTATAACTTCCTCAGCTATTCATAAACTGGGAGGCATTGAATTTCTGTTAAAATGTGATTTTGAAATGTCTGACATTCCCTTCAAAACTTAGCCTTTCACCAAACTAGCTTTGTTAAACTGGAAAATTATCAATTACCGCAAGTGCGCAATAATGTCCCTCCGCAGAAAAGTAGAATTATAGAAAAGAAAGACTTTATATATTGTAGGCTGGTTGGAAATATTAATATTTTTACATCATAATGTGAATTGCATTTCTAAACACTAATTGAAGGTCACAAAGGAATCAAAAACGTTCTTATTCTATTAATTAATTATAAACATAAGGCTTTTTTTTATAAGTACATACTTTCACGATCTCCTAAAAACATTCTTATCTCATTCATGAAGGCTAGAAGCAGAGGTAGGGCGTTCCTGAAACGCTTCTGTGAATCAATTGATTGGCTTAAATAATTAAGCTGTTGTAGATAATTGATCTTGTTATATTGTCCTGCAACCTAATTTAAAACTTAACACCAAGATAAATCAATTTTGCATCTTAATCGAAAATTCCCTTTTTTTGTTGTCGGAAAGTTTAATTGGTGACACAAGCGGAAGTCAAAAATACACGCTTCCGCTTGTGGTCAATTAAAAGGAAGTTGATATTGTGGTTGTAGCACTGCTTATAATTCCAGCGATCAAAAATGTCTTCATTTGAGTATTTTAAAGAGTTTATCACCGTGCGACTAACTGCTGCTGCTGAAGAAATATTCGGAGCTTTTAAAGACATCATCGTCGAGTATGAAGAAGAGATTGATCGTCAGCGCAGTCTGCTGGATGTCGTCAGGAAACATGAAATAAAGTTACACAGGACAGGTCTGTTAAACGTGTTGTGTATTAAACGTATTGTGTACATCGCACATATTAATGCATTTGTCATGCATTCACCTCGAGGGAGGAAACGATATCAAGTTGTACGCTGATGTTCATCAATGGTGAAACATCAAATGACGTTTATGATGTTCGCGGATATCGTTGTGATAGTGGGAGCAGGTGGAAGAAAACGTGGAGAGATTAAGGTATGCGCTGGAGAGAAGGGGAATAAGGTCAGTGGCAGCTACACGGAAACCGTGTGTGTGAATGAAAGAGGCATGAGGAACGGTGGGGGTTAAGGAGTAGAGTGGAGAAGGTGCAGGTGTTTAAGGACTTGGGCTCAAAACCGGAAGTGGAAAAAAGGTGGAGAAGCTAGTGCAGGAAGGGTGGAGGAGAGTGTCCTGATCAAAGAGTTTCATTTGCCTTTGCACAAGTACAGATAGTACAGGTACATTGGAAGTATGAAATGAGTTAAAAGGTTTTGAAAAAAAATAATTATTGGTAGTAATTGGTAGTTCTATGATTTATGAAGAAGGTATGGAGGAAGTGAGGTGAGGGATGTGATATTTCTTTCCCTCTTTTATGTCGTTGGAAATTATTCCTATGGTGACTGAAAAGAAGCTATTGAGGAATTGTGTTTTATTGGTGATAATACAGTCCAGTCTGGAAAGTCTCAGCGTATATCCTGAGTCTTTGTGTCCAAACACAGAATGAGTAGGGTGGTGTTTGTCCTTCAGGATGCTTTGTGATTGGTTCCTGCTGTGCTGGGTTTAGAGTGTGTCCATGAAGGGGATGTCAGCTACTATGAGGCTCTCTGCAGTTTTTAAGACTCGCTTGAGATCCTTGCTCCCTGACTGACTGTGTGGCGTATCCACCAGTTCTTCCTCGTGCTAAGGTCTATAGGGTTATGAAATTTGAAAATGAAACCATGAAATAATCTGAGTATTTATGTTAACGCAACCAATCTGCAGCGGTGGATGCGACATTGGCGATAACGATTCCATAATATCCTCAACTTTTCGGCAATATCATTGAATAACATTTTGTGCTCAGTGCTCAAATACTGCGATGGAATCTTACACAATGAGGCCACTTGGTTTAATTAACGTGTCTGAGCTTGTCACCTTATTGGCTGTAGTTTTATATTATTTTTGTGCTCTGTCCCGCTAGAGCTCCCACAGCAACTAACCTTCATGGTGGAGAAGGTTCTCGTTGGAGAGCGACTCTGCAACCAGACCAGGAACTCCAGTATTGACAAGAAGGACCCAGAGACTCCACAGATGAGAGAGAAACAGGAGGAACACTTCATGAATCAGGAGCAGGAGCTTGTTCTGAAACATGAGGCTGATGCCTTTATCATGATTCCTACTTATGATGAAAATGGCCACAAAGACGATCAGAGTCTCTACTTAAACCCTAGTGAGACGCTAAATGCAGAGCAAAAAGAGTCTTTAGTTAAGATGCCGGTTATAAGCTCTGTAGTTGGAGCACTACACAGTGACCAGCAGCTGATCTCTCACCTCACTCATGTTGTCACGAGTCGATATCAGAAAGGAGGCTTTCACACAAAAAAGAACGGCGATGTGAGACCACATGTGTGCGGAACTTGTAGTAAGAGTTTTGCACTGAGCAAAGGCTTGGAAGTCCACATGAGAATACACACAGGTGAAAGGCCATATAGTTGTAAATTTTGTGGTAAAAAATTTGCCCAGACCGGTCACCTGACGGTCCACATGAGGACCCACACGGGTGAGCGGCCATACATGTGTAACACATGTGGGAAAAAATTCAAAACAAACCGTGAATTGAGAGACCACACAAGAATCCACACGGGCGAGAAGCCGTTCATTTGTAAAACGTGCGGCAAAGGTTTCCGACAGAATAGCCAACTGAGAGTCCACTTGAGAAAAACCCACAAGGGTGAGACGCCAAACCTTACATGAAAAGATGATTTTGTGTTCTAGTTGGCAAATCCCAGAAGATGGCTTAAAAGCAAGTAGCTTTGTAGTTGCAACATTTTTGAGAGATGGTCCAAATCTTGTGCTTCATGGTTGCAACACACAAGGACCCCTGGAATTGAGGAACCACTTAAACCTCACAGTGAAAAGTATGTCCTGAGCCAGACCTCTATATCGATCCACGTTTAGCTTGACAGGAGACCGTATCCAGCATGATTATTGTAGAGCTGGGGGGGTTGTAAGGTGAAAAAACATCATTTTAGCCTCTTCTTCGTTCTTGGACAGTGTCAGACCTAAATGCAGTCGTTGAGAATAATGTTTGAATCTGAGGCATGGAGTTTGAAGTTAAAGAGCACCGTGTTGTTGCATCAGTTATAAATGAGCTTGAAGTGGAGCCGCTACTCATTTATATCAAAAAGGAGCCAGTTGAGGTGGTCCTGGCATCTGATCAGGACACCTCCCATAGGAGACGCCTACCTGTAGAGGTTTTTCAGGCACGTCTAACTGGGAGGAAAACCCGGGATAGACCCGGACTATTCTGGATGGATCATCGACCTAAAACGCAGACCTATGGTTCTGAAGTTTCTGAACTGTTCTATACAGTCACTGATTACATTGTATTTCATTATATGAGAGATGCTTATTTATGTATTGGTTGTTTCTGCACTTTTCTTTTTCATTCATTTAATTTAACAAAATTTCTTAACATAGGCTTTGATAATATTTCATTTTATTCCCATCATGACATTTTGAGACATTAATCAGGAGATTTCCTATGTTTCTCTGCATGAAGGTAATGGTGGAACTGTGAAAATTCAGCTGTTTTCTTGATTGTTGGAAGCCATCAATCCAAGTAGTATCAAGATATTCAGCCAACTTAAAGTTAAGAAGCAGAAGCGGCAGGTTTTTTACTTTCATCCTTATTTCCAGTTGTCATTTGTGATGTTAGCGGAGGTGAATGTCTAAGTGATGGTTTCATGTTAGTTATCTTTTATTTTTACTTCTACCACAGTCGGTGACTTCTGCTGTCCGTGTGATACGTCTCGCTCATTAAATATCTATGAAAGAGGAACTCCAGACTTTGGTTTTTGACTGAAGGCGGCATCTATGATATAAAGTTAGATGAACGAGGAGTAATAAAATATATATAATATAAATATATAATATAAAATAATATTAGTGCAATCTTTTTTTTCCCAATCAAACGGGACTTTCTGCTTTATAGGGTGAAGTACGTTATAATTTAAATTATTATTATTAAAAGGCGTCAGTTTTGATTGACACTACTGTGATGAAAAGAAATACAGCCATGCGAGCAACTTTTTAGCAGTTTATATTTAAATAAGGTGGATTGTGGCAAGATAAATGATTTATTAGGTTTGTGTCAACTACATAATTAAGTTTTATTTACTTTTGAACCTTTTTCCAGTTTCCTGTTCCCACCCAGCAGTCTGCTCTGACGATGGATTTCTTCTTCACACTCAACAGAAATGGAATTACTGGAAAGAATTTGCAGTAAAATCACCGTAACATTAATTTCAAGTTAAGTTATTTCACAGCATTTGCTGTTAACTTCAAGTGAGTTTCACGTGCTTAAAAATCTGATAATGAAGTTAGGGAGCAATTTTGTACAATTAGGCATTCCATTATAGTCTAATATAAATTCAGTGTTTGGTTGTGCGCGTGATTAGTTCTAACTGTTGAAGCAACTATGTACAACTGAGTATAATCTCCATCTAAACAAAGATTATTTCGGCTTCTTTTGTTCCATATTATCCATTCTAAACTATTTTACATATCATTATCCATATTATCAAAAACGTGCTGGTAGACTGGCAGATTTTATACCACCTAGTGGTCACGATGAGAAACTGCAGTTTGGCACTCTTGACAAAAATCAAACACAAATTTACAATATGTACATATTGTAAATTAGTTCATTTTTCAAATTTTTTTTTGGTCAAAGTGTTGTAAAGGTTGTAAATTGTTTTTTTTCCTTTCATTAATAAAATGTGAATTTTTCTTCTGACAAAAGTTTTTTACGCAATTTTGTTTTCTAAAATGTAAAATTGTTTTGCCATTGGCAGAATTTTCACATATTGTTCATTTCTTTTGAACTTCTGGGCCACCGTACTTGTATTAAAGCCATACCTGTAAGAACTTAGCACTGCTTCTGGTTGATTTTTCCACAATATAATAATCACGATAGAGCTGTCGTTGCCCAAAGTGGTTACTAGGGGGTTAGAAACATAAATGACTGACTATGCACAGGTTGTCTGGCTCAGACTTAATTTCTATAGTCTTGCTGTAAGTTCTAACAAACTTTCAGAAGAAATTATGACATTGGCTTTGTTAGTTTCTTCCACTCATTGTAACATTAACAATGTTCCAATTTATTCAACCGTTAACACAGAAACACGGTTGGTCTGATTCCAGTCCCTCACCGTGAGCCATGAAGAATGCAGCACCTGTGTGGTGCCACCTACAGATGTGGCCTTGATCAGTCGGTTGGTGTCGTTGCTCGCTCAGACCACTACAACAAAGTACACTGGCCACAACAGTGCAGACAGTTATTCCAAAGTTATGCGCTTATGATCGATAGTCAGGGATAACCAACCTCACGTTATCCCAGTAGGAACTCTGGTCACCTTTCAGAATCAATTTGAAAAGAGCATATCTAAACATTTCAATACGTGGATTCTAAATCCTGACAAATGAAGAAACGCCTGCGTTTCGAAAAATCCAATGAAAGCAGTGAAATGACTAATGACTTATCTTTAACTTACCGTAATGTGACCTCTGTGAAGTCTCACTAATAGTCCGGTATTTGACCTCGGGCACCACATGATAAGAAAAGATGCACTGAAACGGAAACTTAATATTCTGTATGAGCATTTTCCTCTTTCAGTGACATGTCTCATCAATAAAAAACAATGAAGTTCTAGACACAAGAAACGTGACAAATGATGTGACTGTGTATTGACCATAGAAACCTGCTGAATCCCATTTGTGTTATTCAGTTGAATGTTTATTCAGTCAAAGCTCTTTTTCAATAATTTCATCAAGATCTAGCTCAGATACCTTTGAAAATCAAAACTGACAAGGAACTGAATTGGCGAAGTCTGTGGCATTATTAAATCTTATCGCAGAACCGTTCATTTACCGTGAGCCCTGACAACGTAATAATTGTGGATCACCAGACCAAGCTTGTTCCCCAGAGGTACCAGGATCATCCTGATGACCTTTAAGATTTGAAATGGACAAAAGCATCATTTGATCTGAATACTGGGTAAGACTGGAGTGGTTTATTCTACATTGACATAAATTAACGTTGGTTGTGCAACATTTAACCCTGCAACAGCCCTTATTTTTTTTATAGCTAAAAAAGGGGAATTTACGAGACACATGCATATGTTTATAAATATAATTTGAATGGACACGATCACATCTCCCAGTTTTGGAATAAATAATTTAAAGATTAAGTTCTGTCTGGATAATTCTGATGTAGATCAAAGATTTGAAAGATAAATATGGAGTAAGACTACAATGTTTTGTAGTTCTGCACTTCTTCGTCTTTGGGCTGTTCCCTCTAGGGGTCTCCACAGCAGATCATTTGTTTTCATCTTACCCTGTCACACCAACCAACTCCATGTCCTCTCTCACCATATCCAGAAACATCCTCTTTGGTCATCCCATTCTTCTGCTAGGCAGCTCCATCTCCAGCCTCCTCCTACCAGTAGGTCCACTATCCCTCCTCTTCAAGGGTCCAAACCATCTCAGTCCGACTTCAGTGATCAATAATAATAGAAATCTCCACATAATCAGGACTTGCAAAGCAATGGCTTCTCTCGTGTATGGGTTCTCATGTGGACTTTCAAATGACTTTTAAGTCTGAAGTCTTTTCCACATGTTTTACATAAATAAGGCTTCTCGCCCGTGTGGACGCTCACATGTTGTCTCAATTGACCAATCTGTCGGAAATTTTTCCCACATATTTTACAAACATAAGGCTTTTCACCTGTATGGATTCTAATGTGGGCTTCCAAATGACTATAATGTCTGAAAACTTTACCACATATCTTACAAACATACGCCCTCTCTCCTCCATTCATTTTAAAGTCATATTTTGGCTTGATCTTAAAATCATTTTTACGTTTGTCTCCTCTCTGATCTCGCCTCTCTGCTACATCAGAGTTATTAGAGCGCAGCTGTTGGTTACTGTTTGGTTCCACTACCACAGAGCAGGTAACTGGCATGTTGACGACAGAGTCTTTGTACGCCGCACTAAGGCTTTCATCAGAATTCAGGTACAGTGTCTGAGATTCACCGTGATCACTTTCCTCATAAGTAGGAGTCAACACAAAAGCATCAGTCTCCTGCTTCACTACAAGCTGCTCTCCCTCCTGACTGATGTCAAGTTCATCCTGTTCCTCTTTCATCTGTGGAGACTGCGGGTCCTCTTGGTCCATACTGGAACTGTTCTCCTGGTTACAGAGCTGCTGGTCAGAGATAACATTTTCCTCCTTCCAGACATGCTGCTGTGGGAGTTCTAGAGCATCAGGGAACAAAGAAAATAGGATTTAGTTGCAAGACCAACATAATTATTTTTAGAATTGAGGTTGAATTTTTAGTTGAGGAGTATTTTTTCAGACCAGCAAAGTCAGAGTCAGAAATTAATAATTCAGTCATTTAATATATGATTTCAGTAATCCAATATACATTTCATATTTTCTTAATCTTCAGTCTATTAACATCATTACATTACTACTCTCTCCTCATTCACTCAATCGAATCACATTTTCTGCATGTGCTGTCTCCAGGTAAAAGAAATCCACCAAGAAGCCTTCAACACTGCATGAGAAACAAAAGTTTCTCTCTCCTCGACTCTCAGAAGTTTCAGATATATCAGAATAAATCAAGCAATTAAACTTTATCGATATAGTGCCTTTCAAACAATCTGCATTTCACTCAGGGTTTCTCAAAAATAATGAATGAAACGTTGTAATTGAAAGAAAGTGATGCTAACCTCCTCACTTTCATTCAGACAGATTTATGTTGGAGCCCGCCTCATCATTATGCAACCATCATCAAAGTATCTACTGCATCTGATTAGGATGCCTCCATGGCGTTCTAATCAGATACAGTAATCCAGGCTTATATCTCATCTGGCCTGGGAACTCCTCAGTATCTCCCAGGATGAACTGGAGAACATCACTGGGGAAAGGAATGTTCATGATACCCTGCTCAGCTTGCTTCAACAACGATTAACGACTAACTGTAATATATTCATAACAAAAAGTTGAATCAACATTTTCAATTCTCCCATTCGTGTATAGTCAAAATTGAGCGGATTAATTAGATCAACTCTTTTTGAATTCCCCAAAAGACTATTGCTTTCAACCCACTGCCTGAACGTAATGAACAGAAACAAATGTAGACATGCGCTCAAATGAGTAGCAGTTTGTGTTTCAACAAGACAAATAATATGGAAATACTAGAGACCGTAAGAACTCTGTTGGTCAGAATGTTTCACATACCCATCCCGTTGATTTCATGTTGCCTGACATCCAGCTGACTACTCTGACGAAGGATTTTTTCTTCGTACTCAAAGATGATATTTTTAAAAACTCCGAATATTTCTTCAACAGCAGCAGTGAGACGTTCGTTGACAAACTCTCGAAAATATTCAACAGAAGACATTGTTGTTCACGTTTAGAATTAGCTGCGAAAAAACCCGTAATATCGGCTTCAGGTTAGTTGTTATCAAACAAACAGCTAACGCTACTAGCGCTTGGTGTTGACTTCCGCTTGGTGTCACACAGTTAGAGTTCCGACAAGGAAGGAGGAAAGAGGGGGAAATTGTTCCGCTTGCAACGATATGCAATTAGCTGGTTCGCTGGCTGACTATTAACCAGATATTGCTGCAAAAAGGACCATTTCAGGAAATCAACTGAACCCTTTCTAAAAGATGATCCATTTGACACAATTTTACTTTGCTTTACTTGTTGTGTGTTTAGTTGTTGTTTTTGTTTTGACCCCTATATGAGCTGTCCTTTATAAAGTTTTGAATTGAATCGAAAATAATAACCTTGCACACACACATCTCCATATATATATATATATATATATATATATATATATATATACATATATACATATATATATATATATATATATATATATATACATATATATATATATATATATATATATATATATATATATATATATATATATATATACATATATACATATATATATACATATATATATACACATATATATATATATATATATATATATATATATATATATATATATATGACTCTGCAGTCGCCTCGGCCATCTTTTATGGAGTGGTCTGCTGGGGCAGCAGCATCTCAGCTGCTGACAGGAGGAAACTGGACAAACTGATCAGGAAGGCCAGTTCGGTCCTGGGATGTCCTCTTGACTCGGTGCAGGAGGTGGGAGACCGGAGAATGATGGCCAAGCTGTCATCTCTCCGGGACAACGTCTCCCACCCCATGCAGGAAACCATCTCTGCACTGGAGAGCTCCTTCAGCGACAGACTCCTTCACCCCAAGTGTGTGAAGGAGCGATATCGCCGATCGTTCCTTCCTGCAGCAGTCAGACTCCACAACCAGCACTGTTAGCAACACACACACACCTACACAACTACACACACACTTACACTCACATCTACCTTTTAATTTATTTTAATTGCACATAACGTTTAATTTTAATTTAATTTATTTTAATTGCACATAACACGATGTTATTCTTACTCTGTGTTATTCTTACTCTGTGTTATTCTTACTCTGTAACATGCTCTGCTGCTGTAATATTGCAATTTCCCCATTGTGGAAACTTTGACCTATGACAGCACACAAAGGGAAACATTAAACCAGTAAGTCAAATACTGTAACAGTGTCAACACTTTTATTGAACTATTTAACAACAATTCTATCCCAATTGTTATAGCATATTTTAAAAACAAAAAACTTCAAGATATGACATGTGACAAGTTTTTCCTTGACCATAAAGATATATTATTTAGGATTGCATTGGTATTATTACAGGACGATTATTCAAGAACATCAACATTTCACTAATGGCGGGGGTCTTCACAAAGTAATTCAATAACATTTTTAGATTCGAGAAATTTTAGTTTAGCTCCAATTTGATCTTAGTTAATGTCTGTAGCATTATAAGTTATTATCTATTAGTAGTGAATTCTTGCAGAGCCCCTGAAGTCCTGCCAAAACAAATATTTTATCTTGTGCGCAGGAGATAAATTAGAAATTGCAAAAGCAGGCTTGTTCTTTGAAAAGCACTTGTGTAGCTGCTACCTGTTGTCTTTCACAATGCACAATCAAGGATTCCTGCTGATGACGATCCCATACCTACGAACAAAAGCTGTTAGAACACGATTTTGTATAATGACATGGTTGTCTGTGTTTGCTGCTTACTGTACTCAAGAGCTATTATTTTGATGGATCGTAGCCGAAGTGATGTTGATTGGGATTGCATATGTGATCTGACTTGATGAAATTAGCGTACGCTCCGATTCCTCCATTAATGGTTTCTTAAACCAACTGTATGGCATTTTAAGTGAAAGGAAAACATTGTAAGCCCTGGTAAACCAATCATATGTTATATGGTGACTTTGCCCATCAAGACACCCGTGGATTAAGAGTGAATCATTTTGTCGCACAAGATAATTTTTTTCTCAAGGGACTTCAGGGCTCAGTATATTTTACATGAGCCCTGCAATTTTAAATATTCTGGATCACCAACACCAGAACTTCACTTGATCTGGATTAGACTTTGATGTGTGTTAGATCTTATGGGGATGTCATTGGGTCCTTTTTTATCCAAGCATAGTCGAAATTATCCATTAGTTTAGGAGTTAAAATCTTAGAAATACCTCTATCCAACAATAATGAAGACATTTTTTTTTTTAATCATTATCCAGATGATGATCAACATCAATTTCAAAATCTAGTTTAGTTCCGTAGAGAAGACACTTCCTTTCCAAATAATTGTATTCAAGTCCGTCACTGACTTTTTGTGTGAACTTGCTTACATCCAAACAAATGGCAGCAAAAATATAACCTTTGCATTATATAGAAAGAAAGAGGTGGTTACTGGTTTCTAAATTCTAATATAGATTGAAGGTTTTGAAAGACTGTGTTAAGATTGAAACATTTCACACAAGTGCTGTTATAATGTGGTTTCTCAACAATGACCCAGTAGAACTGACAGACTCAATACTGTTACTCCTTTTTTAATGCTGTCTTTTTCGATTTCCAACGCAGAACAGTGTCTTTTTCCACTGATCTAAAGCTATTGTTGCTCACTGGTGTGTATTCTCATGTGGACTGTCAAATGACTGTTCTGTCTGAAATCTTTGTCACATATTTTACAAATATAAGGTCTCTCACCTGTATGAGTTCTCATATGACCTGTCAACTGACAATTGTGTCTGAAAAGTTTTCCACATGTTTTACAAACATATGACTTCTTAGTTGTGTTCATTCTTCTGGGAAATTGTGGCTTAAACATTTCTTTTTCATATGTGTCTCCTTTCTGATCTTGGCTCTCTGCTACATGAGAGTTGTTACAGAGCAGCTGCTGGTCACTTTTCCCTGCGCCGAACACAGAGAGGATAATTGGCATCCTGGTTTCTGCCTCTTTCTGTGATGCACTAAGAGTTCCACCAAGATTCAAGTGCAGGGCCTGATCTTCACTGTGGTCCTTTTCCTCACAAGTAGGAGTCAGGATAAGGATATCAGTCTCTTGTTTCACAATAAGCTGGTCCCCATCCTGACTGATGCAGAGATCCTCCTGTTCCTCTTTCATCGGTGAGTGATTTGGGTCGTCTTGGTGCATGATAGAATTCTCCTGGTTACAGAGGGGCTGACCAGAGATAACCTCCTCCTTACATACATGTTGCCGTAGGAGCCCTGGAGCAACAGAAAACACGAAAGGGATTTGGCAACAGCTCCAGTCTTTATAGGAAGAGTAGATTTGACTGTATTTATATGGGGAATAAACAGTGACTGAAACACCATTTTCAAATAATGAAGTTCTGTATACCTTACATGTGTAACAACATTTCCGATTTCGGTCTCCTCTTCGTACTCGTTGATGCTTTTAAACTTCCATATTTCTTCAGAGGCGGCCATATGTCGCCCGTTGATACACTCTCTCAAACACTGGCAGTACTTAAATGCTTAACACTGTCACAAACACGTTCTTCACGTCCCCTTAGATGATTAAATACGAACATCTAACTAGAAGCTGATACTGTGTTGTGATACTGTGCTGATACTTCTTCTTCTTTTGGTTTTCGGCAGCTGGTAACTAGTGTTATGGCGCATTACCGCCACCTTCTGTGTTGGAGTGTGAACTACAGTTATCTCTCCCCCGTCAGGACCTCATCCCTAGAGACAGTGGCGGACGAACTATTCAGACAAATACCACATAATAAAGGACTCTACTACAAGCGAAGTAGTCGTTTTTTGAACATACTTAAGTAAGATTTCCCAACTCATAACTCCAAAAGATGCTTATAGATATTTAATTAAAAGTAATCATTAGTTCAGTTGCCCTCCGTCGACGTCACCTTTAGCCTAGATCAGTTTTTTTTTGTCACCTCTCATTCTGCTGTCAACATTATTATAATGTGAAAGATCAAAAATGTGGTTTAGTGTAGTCCAATCCTGATCTCATGATGTATGGATCGGTATGATCATATGTAAAAAATGATTTGAAATAACAAAACAAATCAAAAAGATCAATTTAATCCAGAATAGCAAACAAAACGGATTTTAAATCTGCATACTTCTGATCTAGATTAAACAGTTTTACATACTGGAATAAATATACAGGGAGGAACAGTGTAAGTCACATCTACCTGTGTAAAGATGTGTGTCCCGGAAATAAATAATCTTCTGTAAATTCTGC
The DNA here is from genome assembly GCA_037951165.1 of Lophius americanus. Lineage (NCBI taxonomy): Eukaryota > Metazoa > Chordata > Actinopteri > Lophiiformes > Lophiidae > Lophius > Lophius americanus. The sequence continues at coordinate 6,382,244 of JBBDHG010000056.1, forward strand.
TTGGCTCAATTATAATGAGATGTCATCACCTTTGCAGAAAGTTTCTCTTCATACGACGGTGTTACTAAGATGGGAAGTCCTCCTCTGGTTTCAGGAACTTTTAACATTTTAGATGGAATAATGCAGTAATACCTCGCCAGAAACTTCCTCATTCCTTTGGAGATTTTAGACTTTTATGGTTTGTTTTAATGTGACATATTTGTGTCTTATTGTGTGCCGGTGTGGTGATTATAAATGTTTCTTATATTCAGGTTTCTAGCCTGAATAAATGAAGTTTAAATATTTTAAAAATTATATAAAAATATTGTTTTCTTTATAGACATGTTATCAAGTTATTCTCGCCTACCTGGACATTAATTGATGAATTTAAATGTATGCAGTGGAATGATATGCATGTTTACATTTAGAAAGTTAAATCAAAACACACATATTTTACTTGGGTGTTGTGATTCATCGCAATTAAATCTTTTATCGTTTGCTAACTAGATTGCAAGCAAAAATTCACATAAAACAGGGGAAACCTGAATAAGTGCAAAATGTCATTTTAAATGTTAACCCTTTGGATCCTAAGATCCTACTGTCGTGGTCCCTAACTCTACATACATTTAGAACACGGTGTGACTGGGGTCGTGTTGACTTCAACACGAACCCACCATTCTGCCCATTCAAACCGCCTCCTCCTCCCCCCCGGACTAAGCTCAGCACCATGGGTGATCAGGCTTTCTGTTCTGCAGCCCATCGTCTGTGGAATGCCCTCCCTGACCATCTGAGGGCTCCACAGACGACAGAGACTTTTTAAAAAGGACTTAAGACTTTCCTTTTCGGCCGAACTTATAACTTTTAATTAACATTTCAGTTTTTTGGTCATATTTTTGTAGTATTTTTTTATTTTTTATTATTAATGCTTTTATCTGCTTTTACCTTGTTGTAATTTGAGATTTCATCCAAATGTAAATTGCGTTACAAATAAAATGTATTATTATTATTATTATTACACGTTTTTGGTTTTAGTATATAGTATAAAGATTCAATATGTTGAAGTGAAGAAATAACCGAAAGGTCACAGAGGTGGTTGGCATGTGATCATTATTTAATGCATGGTATGAAAGTTTAGGTTTAACCCTAACCCTAAACTTAGCCTTTCCCAGCTGCTCAATGTCAGCTGGGATAGCCTTCAGCCCCCGCGACCCTGAACAGGATGATAATAAATGGATTCAATTGCGATCCCTGTAGGAGCAGACTTTGTGTGACCCGACAGTTGTTTTTTATTCTTCCTGCTGTGATAGAGCTACTAGAAGGGAACGCCATCTGTGGAAAGCGGAACAACAATTTCCCTGGCGGAAATGTAAGTGCGTGACACTAAGCGGATGTTTACATTACACCAAGTGCCGTCAGCGTTAGCTTAATGTATAAAGTGAATTAAATGATGATATTTTGGCTTTTTGGCTGCTCATTATTCCAGTGAACAACAATGTCTTCAGTTGAATATTTGAGAGAGTTTGTCAACGAGCGACTAACTGCTGCTGCTGAAGAGATATTCGGAGCTTTTAAAGACATAATCGTCCGGTATGAAGAAGAGATCGATCGTCAGTGTAGTCTACTGGAAGCCATCAGAAAACAGGAAATAAAGTTACACAGAATAGGTATGTGGAACTTAATTCTTACTGTTCCACTCTTTATTCTTCATACTTAAAGAAACAGACGTGGTCTAATACAGTTGTCACGAGCTTGTTCCAAGTCGACATCACTAAGATCTACTATGCCCAAATACAAGACAAAGAGGTCCAGTGTCTCTATCATTTTTGGCTGTAGTTGTTGTCTGATATTTTTGCGTTGGTAAGGCTCACGTCTACTTCTTTCGGCTGTTCCCTTTAGGCTTTGTCACATCCGAGCATTCGTTTCCTTGCCCCGTCCTCTGCATCTTCCTGTCACACCTTGAACTGAAATTATCTCCCCGTCTCAAAAGATCAGCCGCCGACCATGAAAACTGACGACAGTGTAGGTAGAGAGATAACATAAATAAACCATACCAGATGCCACGTGTATGCAAAAGTAAAAAACGAATTGGACACTGTGGAGTTTTACGCAAATCTATGCACACTATTCCTAAATTCTGTAGAAGGCTTAAATAAAAACTAAAAAAAAGCAACAACACATGTGGAAATTCAATGTAATATCGATTTGTACTTTTGATTTCTATAATCAGTCTATTTTGTAATATGAATTGTATTTTTGGAGCACAGTCCTGTGCACAGTACTTCTTTAGAGAACATCTCTGATAATCAGTTTGATGTTGTGACAACAGGATAATCGGGGCGAGGACGGATGATGAGTGACTTCAGTCTTAGTTGTCGCACTTTGAGTGGGTTGAAGGGATCTGATCGCAGTTGACAGGTTGGCAACCCTTATTCTAACACTTTGCTTATTTTCTGTTACTCCAGAGCTCCCAAAGCAACATGCCTGTAAGAGGGAGGAGATTCTGTCGGATCTGCAGTTCTGTAACCAGGAGGAGAATTCCAGCATGGCCCAAGAGGACCAAGAGTATCCAAACATGAAAGAGGAACAGAAGGAACTTTTCATCAGTCAGGAGGAAGAACCGCTTGTAGTGAAGCAGGAGGCCGATACCTTTATGTTGACTAATACTCATGAAGAAATTGACCAACGTGAAGATCAGAATCTGAACATGAGTCCTACTGAAGATCTAAGTGCAGCACAGAGAGAGTATGTTATAGACATGCCGGTTATAAGCTCTGTGTTTGGAGCAGCAAACAGTGGTCAGCTGCTCTTCTCTGTCAATTCTCACACGGAAGAGATCCAAGATCAGAAAGAAGTCCCATTTCAAAAAGATTTAGAGTTTCAGCCACAGGTTAATTTAAAAGCAAACACGGGTGGGAAGCCCTACGTTTGTAATGTATGTGGGAAAGATTACAGTTATATTAGTCTTTTGAAAGTTCATATGAGAATGCACACAGGTGAGAAGCCATATGTCTGTAAAATATGTGGCAAAGATTACAAACAGCCAAGTCATTTGACAGCCCACATGAGAATGCACACGGGTGAGAGGCCATATGTGTGTGAAGTGTGTAGCAAAGATTTCAAAACTAGGAGAGAATTGACGGTTCACTTGAGAATCCACACGGGTGAGAAGCCGTATGTTTGTAAGACATGTGGGAAACATTTCAGACATAGCAGTCATTTGACAAACCACATGAAAATCCACACTGCTGTAAAGCCATGCATTTGTAAAGTGTGTGGGAACGTTTTCAAAACCGGCCCAGAATTGGCAGGCCACTTGAGAAAGCACATGAGTGAGCAGACACATACTGTATTTGTGGGGGACATTTTAAAAGTAACACAGAATTGAGGGTCCACATGTGAGGCCACAGTTGGGAGAAGTTGTAGCTTTGCAAGATTTGAAGGAAAAAAGTTACTGTACTGTGAAACAATTGGAAACATTACAGATTTTACACATGAAGGTGAGTATAATTGTAAGTGACTATTTAAATTTGAACTTTTTTCTCATACTGTGACAAACTGAGCTCCGCCTTTAAAATCAGAATTCTGTTTCATAACATATACTAAAATCTACGTTAATAAAAAGCGTATAAATACAAACGTAGAATCTGGCATCCTGGTCTCATGATATCCGGATCAAAATGATCCTATCCGCAAAATATTTGACATAACAGAACAAAACTAAGTAGATCAATTTGATGTAGAATTTTAACAAAAGGAATCAAAGCTTCTCAATAATTATGATCCAGAGGCCACTGGAGCATGACCCAAGTGTGAATGAACTGTGTTAGTGTGGGGGTGTGCAAAAGCAGTGTGAGCAGAGGAACGTCAAGACGCCTTCATTGAAGGAGTAATTTAACAATTTCAGATGTCCATACTGACCCCAAAATAGTGACATTTCGTCAGCAGGTACTGCCGTTCTTGGCATTTTGTGAGGATCTCTGTGTTGGAGGCAAACCTGAGAGCATGTTGTCAAATTTTGTGCCCAGATATTTACGCTCCTTACTTATCTCTGTGGCCTCCCCATTTATGGTGGTGATAACTGCTGTGTCCTCTTCCCTCTGTTTGTTGGAGAAAGCCACCACCATCTCCTTTGTCTTAGCTGGACTGACAGCCAGGCAGGACTTTTCACACCAGAGCGTGAATTCATGAAGAGCTGATGTGTGCTGCTGTGAGGTGCATGGAAGCAGAGACAGGGGAACTGTCTTCAGCTTCACCGACAAGAAAATCACTTTCGTAATATTTCTATGTATGGCTACATAGTAATAAAATTTCATTACCTTTCGCACAAAGTATTCCTTAACATAATATTACTTGTAGTTCTTTTAGCCACAGTATTTCTTGGAATGGAACAATATAGGGAGCTCAGAGAATGGTCCACACACACCTTATTATTTTTGGGTATCGTAAGGAAGGTAAAAATCCAATAACAACAACAACAACCAAGTCAGTGGGCAGTTGCATCAAACAACTGTCAAACTGTAATTTCTGACAATAATATTTATGAATGAAGTCAAGTAATCAGTCTGCACAGCAATAAGTCAGTGGTAAAAAAAAAAAAATCTAGTCAGTCTTTCCTCAACTCTGCTTCAGCAAGCAACAGAACAACTAGAGGCTAAACAGTAATCAGGGTATACATTCAGACAGGTTGAAGAATGTTCCTACTCAGTGTTTTGGGAAAAACAATGTCATCAATGTTGGCCAATTTGAATTCAAAGGATTGGAATCTTTATCTCACCTTCTGTTTCTGCAGTTTAAAGGGTAAGAAATGTATTCATTGCATTTCAAAGTTTTTTTTTTGGCAATGTGAGATTAGGGAAAGAGTTCAGCTTCTTATATCACAGATAATGTCTAAAAACTTTGGACAGACGTGACATTATTCCATCTGCATAAGATCTAGCATGCATTGAGGACTGGTTTTGACCCAAGGCATATTCTGAAATTGGAAATCCAGGGTGTTTGATTTATAGGGCTCCTAGATTTGAAAATATGCGGAATAAAACTTTCATAATATCCACGTCGGACATTTAACTGCGTGACACAAACCGGAAGTTTACATTACACTCATTGCCGTAAGCGTTACATTATTTCATGAAGTCTATACGATACTGGAAGAAGTTTTGCTGCTGATTATTCTAGTGGACAACAATGACTTCCGTTGAGTATTTGAGAGAGTTTGTAAACGAGCGACTAACTGCTGCTGCTGAAGAAATATTCGGAGCTTTTAAAATCATCATCGTCAAGTATGAAGACGAGATCGATCGTCAGCGCTGTCTGCCCTATACCGCCAGGAAACATGAAATTAAGTTACACGGGATAGGTACGTAAAATGCGGAGCATCTTAAGTCCCATAAGAATATTTTAGTATCTGGTGGGGAAAAGATAAATTCATTATTAATATTATTATTCGTAACCGCTTTCCCTGTTCAGACTCGCGGGGGCTGGAGCCTATCCCAGCTGACACTGAGCGAGAGGCGGGTTACACCCAGTACACCATTAGAAAGGCCCTTCTGTTCATTGAAGACCGTTAGTGTTCAATGAATGTTAGTCTTAGACAAACACTTGACTGCACATCCGTGATCAAACCAGCCGCTTTAAAACAGAATCCTCCCGTATTCCCGTTTATGGGGAACCCACTGAGTTCTACATCCGCTTTCAAAATAAGATGTTGAACAATTGTGCTGGAGGATGCATAATATGAAATACTTTGTAATGTTTTACTATGTAATTTGGAGTAAGCCTTGAAATGATATGAGTTCAACCACAGTCGGAGTATTACCTTCAGCAAGACAAAGGAGCTGGTGATTGACCGCTGAAAGAGGACCTCACACATCACAATGGTGAACACCGAACAGGTTGCATCTTAAAAATACTTGGGTGTTCACCCAACATTAACCTGGACCAGTCGGACAACACAGGCGTCCTGTACAAGACGGTAGTCTACACCTGCTGAAGAGACTGAGGTCATTCGGAGTGTGCAAGACTGGCCTCCTGACCACCTCCTGAACAGTCCTGAGTCAGGAGGAGGTGGGTGAGAGGAGAATGTTGACCAAGCTGACAACCGTCCTGCACAACACCTCTCAACCCACTGTGGAGCTCTGAGCAGCTCTTTCAGCAGCACACTTCGAGACCCACAGTATAAGACCGAGCGCTACCGCAGGTCGTTTGTCCCGACTGCAGTGAGACTTTATAACAAATCAATGTGAGACTGTTGTGTCTGAAAAACCTGAATCGCTTTGATCATTCATCTACCTAACAATATAAATACTCCTACACCAACATTGCAGAATTTTGACTCTTTTTTTTTACAGAATTATACCTTATTGATCTTTATTTAATGTATTTCAATTTGTGTTTGTTCACATATACATAGGTTTACATGTTTTGTTTTCTTCTACTGTCACTTTATAACATTGGAACTGCTGTAACGGCCAAATTTCCCTCGCTGGGATTAATAAAGTCTCTACTATTCAATTCTATTCTATTCCAAAAAAAAAAAACTTAAAGTAAGTATCTTGCTTTTTCGCTGAATGTCACGATAATCGTGAAGTACTTATACTGTGTTTATTTTGAGAACTGCATTGAAATACCTGGAAATGTTCGAAATAAAGTTTTCTTTTTCAACTTTCAAAGTGTAATAAACCAAAATAAATTCAAAAGTGCTTCATGAATCCTCTCCACATTAATGAACAATATGTAGTACTAATAACATAGTTACTATGGAATATTTGTGTGTATCGTGTACTTTTGGACAAATCCTGTATTTTTCCAAAAGTACATGGTAAAAGTACTTCGTAGAAAGTGTACAAGAAGTACTAGATCTCATCTACCAAACGATATAAGTATAAAGTACATAAGTACTCCTTAATGTTTTTATTACAATTGAAAGTGGGAAAAAACTGCATTAATTATGTTATTTCCAAGTATTTAATAGAAGAATTTCCACAAAAGTAGCCAACACTGGAAAACTACTTCATAATAATTGTTCCATTTAGCAGTAATTTGAATTTTTTATTTTTTTTTATTGCTTAACACCTTGTTTTTGAAAAGAAACTTTGGACTTTGAGTCGGTGCGTTTATGTGATAGTATTTGCGTACGATCGGTCCTTTTCGTGGCGTTTCTTAAACACTCTGCCACAAATGTATATCATTTCAAGTGAAAGAAAATGTTATATGGTGGCTTTGTTCATCAAGCGATGCATATATATTAACATTAAATCATATCGTGGCCACGAGATTAAAAAAAGGGGACTTCATAATAAACTTCTTTGGTTATAAATATTTATTTTCCACACTCTTTATCTAAGACGTGGACCATAGAGCTCTACCATACGCCTCCGCCTTTTCTTCACGCCCTTCACCCTTGTTTGGTTATAAATACGTATTTCCTACACTAGTCTAATCAGTAATGCTATGTTTCTAAGACATGGACCTTGATTCGAACAAATGTTCACACAAAGTCACATTTCTTTTTTTGCTGTTGCTGCAGAACTCCCACAGCAACATACCTGTAAGGAGGAGGAGGTGCTCTCCATCCAGCAGCTCTGTTACCAGGAGGAAGACTACAGCATAGACCAAGAGGACCCACAGTCTCCGCAGATAAAAGAGGAACAGGAAGAACTCTTCATCAGTCAGGAGGAAGAACAGCTTGTTGTGAAGCGGGAGACTGATGCCTTTATGTCGACTCCTACTGATGAGGAAAATGATCACAGCGAAGATCAGACTCTGTGCCGGAATCCTGATGAGACTCTTAGTGCAGCACAGAGAGAGTCTGTAGTCAACATGCTGGTTATAGGCTCTGTGGTTGAAGAACCAAAGAGAAACCAGCAGCTGCTCTTGAACAACTCTGATGAAACAGAGAGCCAAGATCAGAACGTAGACATGTGTGAGAGAGAATTCCGGTTTAAGCCAGAATTTCACTTAAAAACAAACACGGGCAGGAAGCCATATGTTTGTAATGTGTGTAGGAAAGATTTCAAAACTAAGAAGGAGATGACGGTCCACTTCAGCATCCACACAGGTGAGAGGCCACATGTTTTTAACGTGTGCGGGAAAGATTTTAAAAGTGGTCCAGGCTTTACGAGCCACTCAAGAATCCTAGCAGGTGAGAAACTGTGTGGGAAAGATTTCCCACAGATGAGCGATTTGATGGACCACATCAGAACCCACAAAGGTCAGAGGCCTTATGTTTGCAAAGAGTGTGGGAAAGATTTCAAACTGAAGAAACAATTGACGGTCCACTCAAGAATCCACACAGGTGAAAAGCCATTTATATGTAAAATATGTGGGAAAGATTTCAGGTATGGCAGTCATTTGAAAGTCCACATGAGAATACACACAGGTGAGAAGCCGTATATTTGTAAAACCTGTGGCAAGGATTTCAGGTATGGCAGTCATTTGAAAGTCCACATGAGAATACACACAGGTGAGAAGCCGTATATTTGTGACGCGTGTGGGAAAGATTTCAAAACAAAGAACGAATTGACCATCCATTCAAGAAACCACACAGGTGAAAAACCACACATCTGTGAGGTGTGTGGGAAAAAATTTAAAAGACTTGGAGAATTTGCAATCCACTCGAGAATCCACACGGGTGAGAAACCATATGTATGTAAAATATGTGGAAAAGCTTTCACACAGAAAAGTAATTTGACTGTCCACATGAAAAGAGCCCACATCGATGTGAAGGTGTAACTTTTCAACATACCAAGAAAATAGATGCTCTATGTTTGAATCAGCAAATCCCAGAAAAGCACCTATAGGCTCGTAGAATTGTATTAGTATTTTAACTGTGTGGGTCATTATTAAAACACTCAAGCACTTAGAAGAAGTGCAGAACCACTTTATTAGGTTACTGCTGGGAAATTTTTTACTCTTAAAACACAAATTAAATTTTAATAGTCATATTTACGTGACAGTTATTTAGAATCCCAGACCAAAACCCACAAGATTATTTTATGTGTCGTACCAACAAAATGGTTCCAAACATCTGGAATATTCGGATGCAGTTTTAATAATAAGTTATTACATCCTGGGCCCTGCGAATAAATTTCCGCGTAGATAGCGATTCCGTTGACCCCCTAAAAGATATTAACTTCTATAAATTACGTTTGCCTACATGATAATGAGATTACATTAACTTTATGTAAAGTATCCCTTTATGTGACCTTATTAGTTGTGTTTGCACAAGTTGGTCGTTGCAATGACCGATATATCAAGTGGAAGAACTATTTTTGCTTCACAATGCTGCAGGTGTAGTAATAAATCATGTGATCTTGTCGGTTTTAAAATATTGTCCATCTATGAATCCTCACAGAATCACTTTAAAGGTTAAAGGTTAAATTTCACAAGGACATCACTTCCATGTACCTGAAAGACTTCGTTCACAGCTGGTTTCCTGGACTGTTGACCTTTTAGATGGAATAATGTGACCTTAAGAAATACTTGATCATTCCTTTGGAGATTATAACCTTTGATGATAATAAAGCTTTATCGTTTGTTCTGATTCTACAGGTTTTTGTTGATTTTCTCTCCTGATGATGCCAGAAAGTATTAATAGTAAATAGTTAAAATTGCAAACTATCCTTGACATTTCAGCCTGTTCATCACAACCAGAACCAAACATGTGGTCCGTAACTGATGATGCGTAATGTGATAAAAGTGGACATGAAAAAAAAAGAAAAATCAGAGTGTAGAGCAGTGGTCCCCAAACTAAGGCCCGCGGGCCGGATACGGCCCGCCCCCACATTTGGCCCGGCCCACTGAACAATACCAAAGATGCAATTTATTTTTTTTTATTTTTTTTTTTTCTTATCAAGATTGACAGATGAACATCTGCATCAGTGTTTGAGACTGGCTGTGACTAGAATGGAACCTGACATGCATGTTAATGTTCCATGGACCCAGAGAAGGTTATTTGGTGATTATTTATTTCATTAATAGTGTTATTATTTATTTCCTGACTTTTTTTTTTTTTCTGTAAAGAACCCAGAGAAGGTTATTTGGTCATGTGTGGCTTCCTGGAAAACAATACATTTTTACGATTAGGCACCCCTGCGATCGTCACACTTTTTCTGTTACAAACTGAACCCGGCCCCCCATCAGAGAAGGGAAAAGTTATGTGGCCCTCACAGGAAAAAGTTTGGGGACCCCTGGTGTAGAGGTATGACACACAAATAATCAAAATTGTCTACAATGGACAGAAATACACGTCACGGACAGTTAAAGAAAGTAACTGACAAACAGAAACAGGACACTCAGCCTTTGGTCCGCAGCAGTTCAACCACCTCAGTAGCTGAAGGTGACTGTTAATGCCCTGGTATGAACGCAATAATGATGCTACAGCGACCCAGAAGTACTAAACAACTTAATAATGTAGCAAAAACAAAGGTACATATTTTTCCTTTTGTCATTTGTTCTCTAAAATGTTCATTTGTTTTGATTTTGGTAAAATTGTATGATGCTCATTTTGTGCTGTAAAACACTAAACAACATGCGTCCAGGGATTTAGAAATACTGAGACCTCGGAACCGAGTTTTATAAGGGGGTTCCAGTGGTGTGTGTGTGTGTGCCCCCCCAACAACAGTTTAATTTCTTATTAATTTTTGATCTACACGTGTGAATTGTTAAGGCGTTTAAAGGGTAAAAATCTGACAATGACTTAAAAATGATGTCACAATAATGTATGAAAGTCTCTAATATTTATGGTTGATCATGATCTGGTAGCATAGCAGTGAGTCTGTTAAAACACATCACCATAGTAACTCAGATTAAATTGTGTTGAACTAGCTTTATGGAACTAAATCGAGCGAGAGTAAGTCAAGCGATAAATGAGATAAACCGGCTCATTAGATAGCCTGGGTTTATGGAACTAGCCTCATGGCACAGAGCAAAAGTGGCCACCAGTCAAAAAACGAAATCAATTTAAATAAACGTATTTATACATCGGCAATTTACAACAAATGTTATCTCAAAGATCTTCACAGAAAAAAAGAGGAGCTGTAGACCAAACTCTTTATTCATTATTCCCCAGAGACCCAAAAAATGCCTCTATGAGCAACCACCTGGCAACACTGGCGAGAAAAAAATCTTTTTTAAGAAATAGAATCTTTGTGCAGGTCCTACTACCATGACCATTTGTGTTGAGAGATAGAGGGAGGGAGAAAAGGAAAGAGATGGTGGGAAAGGGGAGGGAAATTTCTTCCAAATTTACAGCGCAAAAATGGAATTACATTGATTTTATAAATAGCGTTTCTGATTTAGTCTTTCGGTCAATTTTATTCTTCACTGGACTAGAGTGATCTTAAATTTGACACAGTTAAATGCAGCACTGCACTTTGTAATCCACTCATCGTTTTTCATCCTGCCGTTTTAATTTCAATTATAATAATTCATTGTTTTATGTTTTTATTCCTCATTATCCCTTATGTGGGCTTGTTTATCCATTCATTACTGTTTATGTTGTATTTGTGTTTATGCAAAATAATTTATAAGAACTTTTTTTATTTATTTTTTTTATTTGCGTAGTTTCAGGTACAATATATTGATAAGGAGTATCCATTGCTATTGATTTGAAAGACAAGTTTTTGTAATAACTGGGACTAAACGCAAAGCGGAACTAAATATACATAATTTCCTTGTCGGAACATTAACAGCGTGACATAAGCGGATGTTTACAATACAATCAGCCTCCGTAGATATATGGTCAACGTAGTTAGCGTTAGCTTATTGTATATAGTGACTACGGTACAGGTGGTTGTGGTTGTTTTGCTACTGATTATTCCAGTGAACAACAATGACTTCTGTTGAGTATTTGAGAGAGTTTGTAAACGAGCGACTAACTGCTGCTGCTGAAGAAATATTCGGAGCTTTTAAAAACATCATCGTCAAGTATGAAGACGAGATCGATCGTCAGCGCAGTCTGCTGGATGTCATCAGGAAACCTGAAATTAAGTTTCACCAGATAGGTATGTAAAATACGAAGTACCTAAGAAATCTTTATATTATCTTGGGTGCATGAGATAAATTCATTATTATTATCCGTTACCGCTTTCACTGGTCAGGGTCGCGGGGGCTGGAGCCTATCCCGGCTGACACTGAGCGAGAGGCGGGTTACACCCAGTACACCATTAGAAAGGCCGTTCTAATAATAATACATTCAATTCATAATATACGTTACTGTTCATTGAAGACCGTTTGTGTCAGTTTCATGCATGTGGTCCTTCAGTTTGCACTCAAATGATTCCCGTTGGTGGCCATCCCTTTTCTACATGCAAGAGTTTGATCGTGTCTCCTATTTTTATGTTTATGGTCGACCACATATTTATGTTTCGTGGCGCAGCTGCGTGTATTTAAAGTACTCTTATTTTAAATGAGTAGAGCAAGTAAGTCAGGTGATCCGGCGTTGTGTACCTGTTGACATTTGACTTCACTTCCGTGATCAAACCAGCTGCTTTAAAACAGAATCCTGTTTTTAAACTGTTTAGGATTCATGACCACACTATTGAAAATACATTTTTATTAAACTTCAAGTTTTGGAAAAATAGCTTCATTTTGAACTTTCCAAGTATTTTAAAGGTAGGATTTCTCCAAAAGTACACTATAAAAGTAGTCCATAGTAACTGTATATGCATTACTGTATGTCCTCTACCAAACTGAGTAGAATTGATGAACGCATGATTGAATATACTTTCCTTTTTTTTTTACACTTGAAAGATGGGGGGGAAAATGCATTATTTTGGTCATTATCAACTATTCAAAAGTAGGATTTCTTACTAAAGTTTTGACATTTTTATCTGTTTGAGGTATTTCCAGGCATCATTACTACAAAATTTACATTTTCCACACTCTTTATCTAAGACGTGGACCATAGAGCTCTACCATACAACTCCAGCTTTTCTTTACGCCCTTCACCCTTGTTTTGTTATAAATACGTATTTCCTACACTAGTCTAATCAGGACCTTGATTCGAACAAATGTTCACACAAAGTCACATTTCTTTTTTTGCTGTTGCTGCAGAACTCCCACAGCAACATACCTGTAAGGAGGAGGAGGTGCTCTCCATCCAGCAGCTCTGTTACCAGGAGGAAGACTACAGCATAGACCAAGAGGACCCACAGTCTCCGCAGATAAAAGAGGAACAGGAAGAACTCTTCATCAGTCAGGAGGAAGAACAGCTTGTTGTGAAGCGGGAGACTGATGCCTTTATGTCGACTCCTACTGATGAGGAAAATGATCACAGCGAAGATCAGACTCTGTGCCGGAATCCTGATGAGACTCTTAGTGCAGCACAGAGAGAGTCTGTAGTCAACATGCTGGTTATAGGCTCTGTGGTTGAAGAACCAAAGAGAAACCAGCAGCTGCTCTTGAACAACTCTGATGAAACAGAGAGCCAAGATCAGAACGTAGACATGTGTGAGAGAGAATTCCGGTTTAAGCCAGAATTTCACTTAAAAACAAACACGGGCAGGAAGCCATATGTTTGTAATGTGTGTAGGAAAGATTTCAAAACTAAGAAGGAGTTGACGGTCCACTTCAGAATTCACACAGGTGAGAGGCCATACGTGTGTAAAATATGTGGCAAAGGTTTCCGACAGAGATGTAGTTATGTGGTCCACATGAGAATCCACACGGGCGAGAAGCCGTATGTTTGTGAGGTTTGTGGGAAAGACTTTAAAAGCGGCCCGGGCTTGACGAGCCACTCGAGAATCCACACGGGGGAGAAACCATATTTCTGTAAAACATGTGGGAAGCATTTCAGACATAAGAGTCATTTAACAAACCATATGAGAACCCACTCGGGCGAGAAGCCATTTATTTGTAAAATGTGCGGGAAAGATTTCCGACAGATGAGTACTTTGACGGTCCACATGAGAACCCACAGTGGTGAAAAGTAGAAGATAATGTTCTGCTTTTGACGTGATAAATCCCAGAAGATCACATACTGGTGGGTAGATTGTAGGTTACTATTTCAGTTCTTAAGGTTCATGATTAAAACACAAGGATGCACAGGACTGCAGGATGATTCCTTGATATGATGGCATTACTCTTACACTCCTCAAAACATGAAAGGAACTTTCATCATCCAGTCTAACAGAGTCAGTTAAACCTATTGTATATCAATCTGCTAGTAAAACAGCAGGGCAGGCCCCAAGAAAGTTCTGGTTCTGCAGGTGGTGGCCTCTCTCCTCATCCTTCCTGACTGATTCTTCTCTAGTTTTGCATTTTGCTGGTGTCCTTGTCCTTACTGGAACTATGATGCTGTCCAGCACCATGTAGCTGGACTGAAGTTCACCACAGAACACCAGGATGGGCAGATTCTCCATTGGTGCCATGTTCTCCGCACAGATGAGAGCAGGTTCTCATTGAGCTTGTGTGACAGGCGTAAAAGAGTCTGGAGACGCCGGGGTGACATTTCTGCTGCCTGAAACATCATCCAGCAGGACCGGTTTGCTGGCGGGTCAGTGAATGTCTGAGGAAGAGGAGGGCCTCATAGGACTCCAGGTGTTAGCCAATGTTACCCTGACTGCTGTTAGGTACCAGGATGAAATCCTCAGACCCGGTGTCAGAACTTACTCGTGTGCAGTAGACACTGGTTTCCTCCTGGTCCAGGACAATGCCCGGCCTCAGGTGACCAGATTTTGAAGGCAGGTCCTGCATGATGACGGTATCAATGCCATTGACACCTGAGAATGTCTGGGGCATTATGTATCTGTTCATCAGATACCACCAAGGAGAACCACAGACTGTCCTGGAGCCTTCTGATGCCCTGATCCAGTTCTGGGTGGAGATTCCCCAGGACGCCATGCTCCGTTGCATCAAGAGCAGGCCAGACTTTGACAGGAGTGCACACAGGCACACAGAGGTCAAACCTAATTCTCAGCTGTTGTGATGAAATTCATTCAAGCTGGATCGGCCTGTGATCTCAGTTTGTCAGTTTTGTAATTTTGGGTGGGATTTAGAATCCAGCCTACATTGGATTCATGATTGTAAGACCCATTAAATGTTTTTAGGTCATTTCATTTTCAGTAAATTTCACAATGTATATAAATTAAACATTTAAACTTGAATATTTCAACATATATATTTCCTCGAGATCTGATCTATGATTTAAGTGTTCCCATCATTTTTCAAGAAACATAAGGGGATCCCTTCACATCCGGTGTCTTGGCCTGTTAACCTCTTATGAAATATTATGACCTCAGAGTCTTCTTCATTCCTTTGTGGATCTAAAGCCTTTATGATAATAAAACTGTTTACTTTGTTTAATTGTACATGTTTCCGGTTGATTTTCTCTGTTTAGACCAAAATGTAGGAACAGATTAAGACAGACCTGTGTTATGGAACAGGAACAAATTGTCTGAGTAGTGCATTATTCTGTGTAAACAAGCAGAATAACAACTATCCTCCACAATACAGCCTGTTTATCACATCCAAAACTAGACAATTGACCTATAACTGATGCAAAATCTGATTTTGTGTAACACTCACAGAACATGAATAAGGAAAAAAAAGGGAAAAAGAAAAACCAGAGTGCAGCGTTGAGACGCAAACACACACACACACACACACACACAGTTGTTTGTGTCTATCTGATTTGCACAAGGCAGAGGAATGTGTTAATAAATTACTTTTCACGTTGTCTTTGTCTTTCTCCATTTATTACAATTATATATTTTTTATTTATCTAAGGTTTCTGAATGTCCAGGTAGAATGAAGGGAGGATGATAATCCGTTGCTAATGGTTTTAAATATGCGGGTTCGGTCAGAACGGACTAAACGCAAAGCGGAACCAAAGGTGACTCATTTCCTGGTCGGAACTTAAAGCACGGGAACATTTAGCGGATGTGTACCAATCGCTGTTAGCGTTAGGTCTCTGTATGAAGTGATTAAACTGATGATATTCGGTTTGTCCTGCTGCTGATCATTCCAGTGAAAAAACAATGTCTTCAGTTGATTATTTGAAAGAGTTTGTCAACGAACGACTAACTGCTGCTGCGGAAGAAATATTCGGCGCTTTTAAAAACATCGTCGTCAAGTACGAAGAGGAGATCGATCGGCAGCGCAGTCTGCTGGATGTCGTCAGGATACCTGAAATAAAGTTACACAGGATAGGTATGTACAATACGGAGCCCCCAAGTCCCACATGAAAAACATGTTTTAATCTAGTATTCCCAAAATAAGTTCAGCATTGTAAAGAATGTTATCTGAAGACCGCTGCTGTAAACTTAAAACCTGTTGTCCGTCGGTGTATTTTGGCTTGTTTTACCTATTTCTGGTCTAAGACACGGTTGTGTGAAAGACTCCCGAATCTGAAGTGCTGTTTCGTATAATCTGCTTTCATTTTATAGCTCCGTGACCAGGATATGAAATTATTCCGATCTTGAGAAACCGGAATGTTCTAGCTGGAGTTCTATCAAAAAAGAGGGACACGGTACATGTGAACGTTTAAACCCGGTTTCTGGCATCTGGGCATTAATGCGCGGGCTGTGATGACTCGACAGGAACTGAAACAAGAAAGAGTCTCATCTCTGGATTGATGGAGAAGTTTATTCATTATCATTAAATATACTTGGCAGTTTCGATGAGTATGAGCGAAAGGTTGTCCTGTTCGAATTCATCTTAAACAGGTTAGACTAAAGTTATTAGAGAGACCATGTTAGGTGGTAAATTCACCAGAATGATATCCTTAAAAGAAAAAAACTGCTCATCATGTTTTTCATCCTGAAAACCCAGTTCCACGTCATGTACAGAGGCGTTTTCTTCACTCATTCACGTAACCGCTTATCCTCCTCATTGTCGCGGGGCTGGAGCATCTCCCAGCTCTTTAATGACTTATTGATGCTCAATAAAAAGTGAGGTCAGTGGGCCTGATCGACTTCGTTGTTGTGGGATTTATGCTCACAATCAGCATCTACAAAGTTATCCAGTACCTTTTCATTTGTTCACTGCGTCGGTCTATAACGAATATCACAAAAAATTTTGACGTGTTTGTAGAGTTCATTCTTACTTATTTTCCCACTTAATTTTTTGAGCGTTTGTATTAAAAATAAACTCCCTGCTGTGCTCTAGATCATTAAGTTCTGGCACTGCCCTCATGTGTAGCACCGTCCGTCGCACACCCTCCAGGAATTATTCCAAAACAACAATCGCATGCAGTGGCTGTCTTACCGAAAAGACTTAGACTACCCCCTTGCCAAGGAATGAAATCTCATCCAGAAAGGAATGTTTACATGCAGCATTTTCTTTCTGATAAGGTGCCTTTTCCAAATCTATGTAGAATTGGTCTGCCCATGTTAACCCACACTGTGTTATTCAGCCGGTGAAAGGACAGATACAGTAACAGGTGCATGAAAATCTATAACACGGACCCCAATTCTAAAAAAGGTTCAGTCAAAATGACATTCTTTGTTTCTGTCACTTCAGAGTTCCCACTGCAACATGACTTTAAGGTGGAGGAGGAGGTTATATCTGACCAGCGGCTCTTTAACCAGGAGATGAACTCCATTATGCACCAAGAGGACCCAGAGACTCCACAGATGAAAGAGGAAGACGAGGAATACTGCATCAGTCAGGTGGGAGAGCAGCTTGTCCTGAAGCAGGAGACTGATGCCTTCATGTTGACTCCTGCGCATGTGGAAAACATTGAAAGAGAAGATCAAACTCTGTACCTGAATCCTTATAAAACACTGTGTGCAGCACAGAAGAAGTCGGTAGTCAACATGCCGGTCACAAGATCTCTGGTTGGGGCACCAAACCGTGACCAGCAGCTGCTCTCTAACAACTATCATGTAGTAGGAAGCCAAGATCAGAGGGGAGACGCATTTGACAAAGATTTTCACTTTCAGCCACTATTTAACTTAAAAACCAACGTGGGCGAGAAGCCATATGTTTGTAATGTATGTGGGAAAGATTTTGGAAAGAGAGGTGGTTTGACTGTCCACATGAGAATCCACACCGGTGAGAAACCATATGTTTGTGAAGTGTGTGAGAAAGATTTTAAAAGTGGTGGAGAGTTGACACAACACTTCAGGATCCACACGGGTGAGAAACCATATGTTTGTGAAACATGTGGGAAACATTTCAGACATAAAAGTCATTTAACAAACCATATGACCATCCACACAGGTGAGAAACCCCATATTTGTAAAACGTGTGGGAAACATTTCAGACATAAAAGTCATTTAATGAACCATATGAGTATCCATTCGGGTGAGAAACCATATGTTTGTAAAACGTGTGGGAAACATTTCAGACATAAAAGAGCCTTACCATGTCATATGAGTATACACACTGGTGAGAAACCATATGTTTGTAAAACATGTGGCAAACATTTCAGACATAAAAGTCATTTAAAAACCCACAACAGTATCCACACGGGTGAAAAACCATATCTTTGTAAAACATGTGGGAAACATTTCAGACAAATAAGTTCATTGACGGTCCACATGAAAACCCACAGTATTTAGGAGTTTTGTCTGTGCAGGATTTGATTGAACAAATCCCATCATTTACAGCACTGCTGTGTAAAGTTTGACTTTTGTCACACACTGTTGCAAACTGGTCTCAGTTTTAATATGCCAGTGCATTCTAATATCTATGTTAATAAAGTGTGTACGAATAAAAATGTGGAATTTGTTGTCCTCATTTCATGATATCAGGAAATGATTTGAAACACCTGAACAAAAATACACAACATCAATTTATTGCACAATTGAATCAAAAGAGATCAGAACACATCCAGTGTGTAGGCAGTGTGTCCTGGATGAAAACTAATTAATCACTAAAACTATTAGTAGAAGTAGTTAGACAAGAAGCAATGTTTGGCTGAAATAAACCTTTAAAACTATTAGTAGTTGGAATTAAAGTAGGGTTTGGCTGAAATAAAACTTTAAAATTATTAGTAGTTAGACCTATCCTAGCGTTTGGGTGAAATAAAATGCGCATCTGCCCTCTGGTGGCCACTGTGTGTAACGATGTCTCTGACGTCAATATTCTACTTTGAAGGTGCAAACCGGAAGTGTTTCTAGATAGGGATATCGTGTGACTTCACTGTGGAATAAAATACTGTAGTTCTCCAATGTGGCCACTAGATGGCATGAACACTGTAAAGTACAAGCTCGGTATTATTAGCGTGTAGTTAAAGCTCTGATATTTATGCCATCTGGTGGTCACAGTGGAAACTAAATTATGGTATATTATAATATAGTCAACCAATCATCTTAGATATTGTTTGTGGCGCTTCCTTTCAAAATAAAATATATTAAGTTCAACAGGTTGTTACCCACAGTGACCACCAGAGGGCAGAAACACCAACGACTCTAATTAAACATAGGTTGTGTGGTCAGACTCCTGAATCATGTCACTGCAGGAACGAAGGCTGCTCCTTCCAAACCGTGTTTTTACACAGTATCATTGTTTAGTCCGTTTCATATCAAACTTAATGTCTGGAGACGGATGGTTTCAAGAGTGTAACCAACAACTACAGAGATCACATGATTTACTAATTAAACCGTTACTGCTGCGTACTGTGAAACTAACATTGTTTCTCCATTTGAGATTACAGTTGTTACAAAGAAGCACTATAGCTAACGGAATTTAAATATTTAATACAAATAATAATTACTTTAAGGATAAAAATTTAAGATTTAACAACACAGTTCATAGATATTTCTACAAATCTGATAGAAATTGATTTCTAGAGTTTTACACCAGTTTCTATAAATATTGTTTTGAGCTAAAGATGTTAAAATGTGGCTTTTTTAATTTCAACTTTCGCTCTACAGTATGTATACCCTGTAGGGGACACTAAAGCAATCCACAGAATATTATACTCTAGTAAAGTCATAGGATAGAACAATATAAAAACATTTCCGACATGTATTCTCAAAGTAAAATATTGATAGCAGAAATGTTGTTACCACAGTGGCCACCAGAGGGCAGGAAAAACAAATGGTCAGATGTGTAGTAATCAATACTAGATTACTGCGTGACCCAAGTGCTCCCCAACATGATGAGTTTATGTCGAAGTAACTAACAGTGTTGTCATCATCTTGTAGATCCACATTAAGTTCATCCTGTGGTATTTGTTCTGGTATTTCGAATAATTTTCAGCAGTGAGATCAGGACAACAGTTTCTACATTCATATTTGTGCACTTTATTAAGAGACGTGTCAATATGACAGGACATATGACTTTGATGTAAGTTAAAGGTATTAAGAGAGTCAGCCCAGTTTGCTCAACCATGTGATAAGAGTAAGACATTTCACAGCAGTACTGTAATAATGTGTTTCTGCACTTATTCAAAGTCCTTGAGTGTTTTAATCCTGACCCACACAACTGAAATGCTCACATAGAATTTGTCTGCCATGTAGTTGGGTTTCTGTGATTTGCTGAATCGAACCTAAAGTATCTACTTTTTGATATAATGCAAATCTAGGCATTCTCATTCATGTGGGCTTTTACCATGTGGGCGGTCAAATTACTTCTGTGTCTGAAATCTTTTCCAAATATTTCATTAACATGTGGTTTCTCACCCGTGTGGGTTCTAATGTGGCTATTCAAACTACCTTTCTTTGTGAAATCTTTCAAGAATATGGATTCTCATTAGTTTGGATTGTCAATTCTGCATGTGGTTTTTCACGCTCGTGGATTCTCCAATGGTTTAACAACTCTTGACTACTTTCAAAGGCTTTCTCGCACACTTTACAAACATACAGCTCCTCTCCTTTGTGGGTTCTCATGTGGACTACAAAGGAATAGGATTGTCGAAAATCTTTCCCACATGTTTTACAAACATACGGTTTCTCCCCTGTGTGGATTCTCATGTGGACTTTCAATACTGTGGAATCTCTGAAACTCTTCCCACACACTTTACAAACATATGGCCTCTCATCTGTATGGATTCTCGTGTGGACTATCAAATAGCCTCTGCTTTGGAAACATTTCCCACACGTTTTACAGAGATATGGCTTCTCTCCTGTGTGGATTCTCGTGTGCCTTTTCAATTCTACACCACTCTTGAAACCTTTCCCACACACTTCACAGACATACGGCTTCTCACCTGTGTGGATTCTCATGTGGACTCTTAAATAACTATTTTGTCTGACAGCTTTCCCACACACACTACAGACATATGGCTTCCCACCCGTGTTGGTCTCTGCTACGTCAGAACTAAGAGAGAGCAGCTTCTTGTTATTGTTTGGTTCAACTTCCACAGAGAATATATCCATCATGTTGTCTACAGACTCTCTCTGTGCTGCACTAATTGTTTCATCAGGATTCAGGTACAGAGTCTGATCTCCACTCTGATCATTTTCCTCATGAGTGGGAGTCAACATTAAGTTATCCGTCTCATGCTTGACTACAAGCTGCTCTTCCTCCTGACTGATGCAGAGTTCTTCCTGTTCCTCTTTCATCTGTGGAGGTTCTGGATCCTCTTGGTCCATGCTGCAGCTTCTCTCCTCTTTACAAGGCTGATGGTCAAAGACAACCTCCTTATTTCGATCCAGACTGCAGTCCCTTAGCTGCTGGTCAGGCAGAACCTCCCGCTCCTTACAGACATGTTGCTGCGGGAGTTCTAAGTGACAGAAAGAGGGAATGGGATTTTGGGTGAATTTGTCTTTAGAATTGAGGTAAACGTCTTGATAAGAAGTATTACTGAAGGTATTAGTTTGGAAAATGAACACTCATAACCAAGTTTACTACAATGGCGGTGCTATGCGTTCACCTGATAAAAAATGTAGACACCTTATCTCGTAATTACAATAAAAGATATCGAAATCATGAGATCAGGATTTTATAAGAACAAGATCAGTTTGTTTATCACTCATCTGTTATTAATAATAATAATAATAATACATTTAATTTATAATGCACTTTACATTTTGTGTCTGTATGGAGGGAGAGAACGGCCATGGTGGCAGATTATTTTACTTTTCATGTCTTAAATAAAGAGTATTACGAACTATATAAGTGGGAAAGTTAACACTAATATCCAAAAACGTTTCCCAAACCTATTCTGTGTAACTTTATTTTCGGTATCCTGACGACATCCAGCAAGTAGCGCTGACGATCGATCTCTTCTTCATACTTGACGACGATGTTTTTAAAAGCAACGAATATTTCTTCAGCAGCAGCAGTAAGTCGTTCTTTAACAAACGCCCTCAAATACTCAACGGAAGACATTGTTATTCACGGGAATAATTAATGTAAAACAATCATAATATCGTCAGTTCAATCACAACATATATCAACGGTATGAATTAAACTTCCGCCGGATGTCACGCGGTATAAGTTCCGATCAGCGTATTAGTTCCGCTCTGTGTTTAGTTCCACTTCATCCAATACTTGATCGAATAAGAAGAATATAAACCTAAAACCAAAAAACATACGTAAAACATCTATAGCAATTATTTCATTACAAAGTGTAGTGCAACATTTAAATGCAGCATCAATTTGAAATACAGTGTAGTCCGGTGAAGAAGGAAAAATAGATCAAAAGACACAAAAATGAAAAACAGTGTTGATAATAAGTGTGTGTCAAAATACCATGGGGCTACTATTTTCTCTGTTGATTTTGTAGATTTATAAAAGCCTGAAACCTACCAGAATAGGTGCAGTTTCATCGTCTAAAAGTAGAGAATTTTCAATAAGTCCTATAAACTTAAACACTCTTGATATCCAGTTTATATAATATACTACTGATATATTACAAATATTGCTTGGATAAAATATTGCTCCTTCCTCCTGCAAGCTCAAAGGGCTAGGTGAGCATATTAGACTTTCAACCTGTGGGTCGATACGTGTAATATGCATAATAATAATAATAATAACACATTTAATTTATAATGCACTTTACATTTGGATCAAATCTCAAAGTGCTAAAATAACTGTGCATAATAACTAAAAATATAATAGCATAAAAGTGCATAATAACTGCTTGTTATGACAACTACTACTTCTAATTATAATAATACGGCAACAAAAACAAAAAAACACCAGTAGAAAATATTATAACTTCAACCATAATCGAAATTATAATTTAAAAAAATCATTATTTTCGTCATTATTCCGATAAATTGTTTGCACCTGCGCGAACCTCTCACCGGAAGCTGACTTGTCGGTTTTGTTTTGGAAGTTGAAAGGCACGTGAGCTGCCGACGTCATGAGAATGGAGAGTGCTGGTATCATGGCGGCTGAACCAATTGTCAAGGTAAAAATATGTTATCATCTTTTAAACGTCAGTCAGCTTCTGTTCATTACCACTTTTATCTGTTTCAAAGAGATATTAAAGTCAGCGACCGTAGCATTCTTTTATCTATCTTAGAGTTATTTAGCCAGATATCAGTCCGCTGAAGTTAGCTCCTGTTAGCCACTGCTTTAGCTTGTATTCTAGACAAAAAGTGATCAACAGCCCACACCAGCAGCACATGCGACTATGACTATTAATTAACAGTCCGCTGCGAACTCCACTCCTGCTGTCGATATATTTTAAAAGCACATCATTGCATGCAAACGGCTACATGCCCGTTCGCATCTTACTGGTAAGTTGGGCCGCTGAACTGGTTCACAGGCAGTTTTTAAACCATTTACTACTGTTTAAGGTGACTAAACAATCTACATAAAATACGAGTCCCAAAGCTTAATGTTGAGTTTCGTTCAGGGTGGCTGTAGCTCATTGCAGTGATTGGAGGGATGATCCATACACGTAATGGTCGGCGGTTCAATCCAAGTCCATGCTGAGACCCAATTTGGTCCCCACCTGGCTGGTCCCCACCTGGCTGCCAACTTCTCCTCAGGGATGGGTTAAATACAGAGAACAAATGTATTTACGTTGCACTACAGAATGTATATGATAAGATAAGATATACCTTATTAGTTCCACGACGGGCAAATTTCCAACATGTAAAGTGTCCTCAGGGCCTTGCTTAAGAATTATTGCCCCCCCCTGCATTTAATATTTTGTGCAACCCCCTTTGGCCATAAGAACAGCCTTGAGTCTCCTTCTGTATTGTGTGATGAGTTATGAGAATACATGCAGAAGATCTGATACAATTCCTCTACACAGAAACATTCCAACTCCTTCACATTCTAAGGGCCTCGCTCGCGGACTCTCTACAGCACATCCCACAGTTTGGGGTTTTGGTCAGGTGATTGGGATGGCCATGGCAAAACCTTTATTTTGTGATCTCTGAAACATTCTTGTGTTCAGAGGTAATTGTCCTGCAGGAAATCCCAGGATTTCCTCGAGGTGCCAGTAATTGTGGTGCACATTTTTGCAGAAAGAAATATTTGTTTTATATTTTGAATGTTATGGGGGTTTTTTTATATCATTTTGGTACTTCAAAAAAAGCTTAGATTGTTATGAATAATTTGAATTAAAGATCCTTGTTGTAAAAAAAAAAAAAAGCACATGTATAGAGTGCAAAGATAATTCTGGGACGCCACTAAAAGCTGCTTCCTGGTAATCAGCCAACGTTGGCAACATTGCAAAATAAAATGACCAGAGAGGAGAGATGATGGCGACAAAGCAGTTTGTCAGCTGTTCACCAGAGAAAAACATCATTAATATATTTTCTAATAGTGTGTCAACCGTGCTTTGAATACTATGAGTTCTCTCACAAGTCTGATGCCTTTTGTTGGCATAAAGGCAGACCTGACATATCGGCTTCACCTTAGCGCTATAACACAGTTCACTGTCAAGATTACCACATCGGATCTGAGCACAAATCACAATTAACAGTGACGCTTGTACTAAGAACGTTGCCCTTGTTTCATGTATTTACATTTGGATCAGTGAGATGAGTCTTTTATACTGGGCACAAGATTTTTCCCATTCCTCAACATTCATTCAAACTGTCATGATTAAGAAAATGTTCAGTCTCCTCAAACAAAAAGAAGAGTTCTGACATGTTTTCAAACTTTTCACTGTTTTCTAAAACAAAAGTCCTAACTGAATAACACGGCTCTTTTGAATTTACACAATGTGAAGTTTTGAACCTCTTTTTCCCAGTCATACTTAGCTATGTTGATGTTTATTATTGTACATTGCGTCAGGAACAAGCTGAACTGAAGGTGACCTTGATGTAATGTCTGTCACACAGGTTATATGTGAACATGAAGGTGTCTTCATCCATCCAGGCAGTGAGGAAGATGGCATTGAGCAGGATTTACTCGTTTCAGGGTCTCTCTGCATTGTTGACAAGGTAAACAATGTCACATGTTTGTTGTCTCTCTCTCGCTCTGCCTCCCTCCGTCTTCCTATTTTTATTAATGCTTAATTTGTCAGATCTCAGATTAGAGATCCAGTAAATCTTTTTGCGATTTTACCTGGAAATTACTCAAGCATGTCTGCTTTGTTATTTACTAGGTGTGCTTTTACCTGGATGCAAATACCAGTGCTGACGACAACTGCCTCCGAATAACATATACTGTATCATTGATTGAGAGAACCTCTGAGTCTTGCCTTTCAGATTAATTAGTAATTTTTTGACTTTTTCTGTATATCGTGCCCAAATCCATGTAACCCTTGCTAATCATTGTACAACCGCACGTTTCCCCACACAGAGTTCAACGCTTCGTGGCTGCGGTCTGAAAACAGTTTTCTTACTTTCACCTGCAGGATGAAAGTGAACCTTAGGTATCAGGTGTTTGCAACCTGAAGGAAGGTTCCTACCTATATTTCATGTTACTGTAGCACACTGGTGACACCTATGGGGTGATTCTGGTATAACACGTGAAACTGCTCCAACAAAAAGTGAAGGAAAGAGATACCCAACCTTTCCTCCCACACTCCTTCCTGTCTTCATTTCCTTCAGTAAATCCCACGACAGTCCCACACGCGTGTTTCTGGTTTTTGTTGGTTGCCTGGAGTAACTTTCTCCTTTCTCTCCTCGCTGTCAGGATGCTGAGATCGTTGTGGAATACAGACCTCTGGAAGATACCGTCGACCCGTCAAACATGCTGTGTGCTGGACAGGTTTGTCTTAATCTCAGAGGCTGGTTTACCACAGTTATCAGAACACAAGCCTAAAACAGCGCAGTTTCAACATGACTCCCTTTCAGTGGCCAGATGTTAGCATTACTTTGAATAAATCCATCCTTATCAAATCGTCTTACCCCAGAGGCAATTCCCTTTTTGCTCAGAACTAGGCAATTTGATGATATTTAATAAGATTTGCCTTCTTTCTGGTATGGTTGTTTTTGACAGCTGTTGAATTACAGATTATCTGTCCACTTCTACATGTTTTACAAACAAAACAAGTAAAATTGAAATGTTGCTTGGACTACCAGGATGGTTATTGAAAGTATTTTCTGGTTTTCATTAACATTTAAAAATAGAAAGATTATTTCAGATTTTTCATGTAATATCAAACGAGGATCCTTAACAGGCTTGATTCAGCCCCTAAACCATCACAGCCTTTATTTACTTTCCCTCTGGTTTCACTCATAACCTCCTTCAATGTTTGTGTCTTATTCTGCTCACAAACACAGTTTTCTAATAGTAGTTGAAAATATTTCTGCAAATAGACAAAGGGTAAAAGTGTCTTTCTGTGTGTTTGGCTAGGATTCCAGCTCAGTCATGGAGTGGGACCAGTGTTCGGGTGAGAGGTCCCAGCAGCTGCTCGAATCTCAGCAGAGCTATGAGACAGAGTGGGACATGGTCAACGCCGTGTCTTTCAAGAAGAAAACCTGCACCAACGGAGAGGGTAACGGCTCTCCTTCCTCCTCTATTGATGGTCAGTGTGAACGCTACCGCTGGCCCGTCTTACTGTCCCTCAGTGTCCTCACTTTAATTCACTTGTCATTGAATTGCAAAGCATTTGCAAACATCTGCTTTTTTTCTGGACACGAGACATCGCACACCTTCATCATCAGCTCTTCAGAAACTCTCCCTCGGTAAATGGAGCGGCTGATTTGTCCGTATTTATCTCCTCTGACACAATAGAACTTGCTTTCACAGCAGCTTCACTTTGGGGTTTTGCTCTGGGGAAAAACGTCTGCTGAAATCTCAGCGTCTTCTTGAACTCTTCTACTCTCTGTATCTTCTCCTCTGCATTCAGGGTTTGCAGCTCCTGATGTTTTGTCTCATAGTGCCGTCGTAGATTAAATTCCTTAATTACAGCCACATTAGCTCCACAAATGAGACACAGGTTTACCGGCATGTCAGTAAACATGTTCTCAGCCTCCCATCGGTTTTGAAACGCTCTCTTTTCAGAATCAACTTTTCTCTTCGCCATTGTGAGGGCCCAGCTCTGCAATAACTTTTCAACAGGGTTGTAGCGCAACAGAAGTTGACTTGATGACGTGGGAAAGTTCCCGGGTATCTGACTGACCTTCAGTTGCCTTTATGCATTATCATGAATAACACGATAATGTTACACGTCGCCTTTATGCATGATAATGCAGTGCTTTGTTCAGTTACTGAAGCACGGCATTATGGGATCTGTAGTTTGTGTATTATTAGCGTTTCATATCGCCGGGCCATAATAATAGATCTATATAAAATTATCTCGCGGGCCGGATATAATTGCACGCTGGTCCGGATGTTGCACGCCAGGCCTTGAGCTTGACATATATGCCCTAGAGACTAGTGGTAAGGAGGCGCCGTAGAGTCCAGTGAAGTGATACATTGAGAATAATGTCACTTCAATCAGAAGGTTGTTTCTGCTTGGGTAGTGGCTGCAGTACCTGACAAATGACAAGCTATACTTCTATGTTTTCTGATCCCTGCTCCAGGTCTGTCAGGCTCTCTGAGTCACAGCCATGAAAGAAGCAGGTGGGCGTTGAGTTTCAGTGTCAGTGACCTCAAGTCCATCACAGTGAAGGAGGAAGGTTGGACCTTTCTGGTCTTCAGACTGAAGGAATCGTCCAGCTCCCTGCCTGCTCTGCACTTCCACCAGGGTGGTAGCACCGAGTTCCTGGACAGCCTGAGGAGATTTGCTCTGCTCAGCGAGTGAGTACCGACCAGCTCAGCAACAGACACGTTAATGACCAGATTAGAACCTGAAGCTGCAACCCAGCTTAACGTTAACGCTACAGTTCACCCAAAAAACCTGAGAATACACTTTTTCCTCTTACCTGTACAGCTACTAATCCATCCAGATGGCCGCAGGTATGAGCCAATCATGGGGCTCAAAGTGCCAAGAAATGCGTTTTTTCCCCCCAGAAATCATGACCGTGTCACGGACAACCAAAGTTCTATTACTTATTTACTCAAATTAAAGTGAATAACTACAGTCTCTGAAATGTACTCAAATTATAAAAGAGAAAAGTTTCCCTATAACAACATTTATACATTAGATTTTTATGTGACAAATTGGATTTCTATTTGAGATGTAGATTTTTGAAAGGAGTCTCGTAACCTTAATTTGTCTTTTCTTACTATATTATTATAGTGGTTGTAGTCAACTGTTGTAAAAATTTGCATCTGTATATGTTGCCCTAAAAAACAGTATGTAAATTGTTTTCCGACAGCTTTTTGGACGCTAGCTGTTGTAAAGGTCGCACGTTTACAGTTCTGCAGTGTCTCCTCGGGGGACATGTTTTATTAACTGAGGTTATTGTGCTGAGGACAAGCAGTATCTCCCTCCATCTCAGCGCAGATAGCTGTTATTAAAGTTCTTATCAAAGCCTTTCATTATAAAATGGTCCCGATTAAGGGCTGGATATTTTCAGACCTGGAGCACCACTCTGACGTCCTGCTGACTGTCTGCCTCCTGATTGGCTGCATCGTTTTTTATTAGATTATTAGATTAGATTATTATATTTCTCCAAATCGTTGAAAAGAATGACTGAACATGCTGAGTCACTGATCGTTGCCTTTATTTTGAAGTGTCCGGACCTCTGAATCAGTGGCCAGCTCTCTTTCAGTGAAATATCGGTCTGTTTAGCCAGAAACTCATGAAAAAAAAAATGTTTAAAGCTCAAAGTGATTAATAATAAAATAATTTGAGGTGTTTTTTGACGCTGAACTCAATTCACACTAGCCCAAAGCTCAGTCTGTGAGCTGAAGCAAGGGACTTAGTTCCAACACAAGCCTCACTGAAACACTCTTCTTTTTAAAGTTTGAGACTGAGAGAGAGAGAGCAAGATCTGCTTCTGATGTGAGTTTTGTGTCTCCAGGGCTCCAGATGATGAGACTTGCCTGCTTGTCAGCACCCCGAACAAAGCTCTGTGTCAGTCCTTCGAGAACCTTCTCGATGACAACAACTTTGGCCTAGTGAATGTAAGAATGCTGACCAACTCGTACACATAGTGAATGTCTCGTTTTCTCGTCACTTGACATGGTTTTTGAATTTTGAGTGAGTTTCAGGAATCAACAGACCCAGGTTAGAGGTGAAAGCCGTCAAACAGCAGGCCCCCTATTTCTCTTAGGATCCAGAACTGAATACATAGTGACTAAGTAAACCCTAACTCATGGTGTAATTGTATTTGGAACTGGTCAAACCCCCTTTTTCTAATTGACTGGCTTATAGTCTGGGAGAAAACTCAAAGAGGAGACAAAGGGGTTGGCTGTAGTTTCTCAGTGAGTCACAGGTGTGTTTAAGGCATAATATGAACTGAACCAGAGTACTATCTCTGAATCATTTACACTTTGCCAGGACATTTGAACAGCACCGCTCGCCTTCTGTGAGGAACAGGAATCTCCAATTTTCCACCATTGTCCAATCCCGTGTCCCATCAACAACGCCATCTGTTGTATAACAGGTTACGTGGCATGTTCTCTGAGGCAGCGGTCCCACACCTTATTTACAAAGGCGACCGGATTAATATTGATACTGATCTTGTGGAAGAGCAAATCATGAGCAGACAGTTAATCATGATCAGAATATAGATATATATGCATATATTACACCAATCACACATTAGATGATTACATGTTGTCTGGGCTCAGCTTTGTGATGTCACTGTGTGCTCGGACACTTTTCTATTGGAATCAACCCACAGAAGCTCCTCTGTGGGATCCAGAGGATATGAGTCAGCCCTCCTTCACCACGCACAACAATGTCCACACTTCACCATCACACCCCAGTTTGGTCCTTGTTTATGTCTCACATCCTCAAGTATAACCACTTTTCCTGCTCCCAACTGACGTTGAGGTTGGGACTTCTGAGGGGTAACCAGATAATCCATGTTATTCATGGATTATCTATGGTTATTGTACGGTGCATGTTCATTTCCCTTTCAGCGCTAACAATCCTTGAAGCTCACTAACGTCGCTGAATCAGTTGGAGGGGCATGTTGGTTGTCCCGTGGAGGGCTGAGAGCGATACCTCAGATGTGCTCCAGAGTTCAGACTTTTTCAGTTTTCAGTGCTTAGTAGGCCGTCCCGGGATACTCGGCCTTGATTTTGTTCCAGAATACCAGCACCGATGTTTCAGCAATTATGCTTTGTCAGCCGTCTTCATTGGTAAATTTGAGGAGTTGATCTTCTTCATGCACTGATACGGATAACTTGTCAGATATTCACATACGAGTCACACATCCACTCCTTTGCAGTACTAGGGGAACCTTTTAATAGATCCAAATTATGTTGACCGCAAACCAGCTG
The DNA here is from genome assembly GCA_037951165.1 of Lophius americanus. Classification (NCBI taxonomy): domain Eukaryota; kingdom Metazoa; phylum Chordata; class Actinopteri; order Lophiiformes; family Lophiidae; genus Lophius; species Lophius americanus. The sequence continues at coordinate 6,412,811 of JBBDHG010000056.1, forward strand.
GAATAAGATGATCCATCTTTAGTCTCCAAAATTCCCAGCTCATGTTTGTCACATATGCCCCCGTCCAGTCTGGTTCTGAATGCTCAAACTCTTTGAAGACAAGTGAGTGCCATTACTGAGCAAATTAATAATCCATCCACATACAGTTAAGGACTCACCGCTTTAAGTAGTTCTGGCCTCTGCCAGGAACATTTGTTTTCACCAGTGTTGGTTGATCTCTGCTCAGCTGGGCCGATCGATACTTGTCCCAATCATCTGTTTGTTTGACAATGGTTCTATCGATATCGGTTTGCCCGTGTGGCGCCTTTATTAACAGTGAGTGTACTTTCACAGTGATTGCATCTTTTCCCCTCATTACAAAGTGCTGATAAACGCAGAAGAACGACGCAGATAGATAATAACACTTTGTCGCCTGCAGAAGTTTAAAAAGGACCCCTATGTCGCCACACTGGGCGGCTTCTCCAAAGTCACCAACTACATATTTGATGCTTTTCGTGGGACAGAGGAGCAGCACCAGCGCCCCCCTGAAGAAGTGGCTGACCTGCTGATTGAAGTTATTCCGGGACTGGAGATCAACCAGCAGGAAGAGCCTGGCTTTGAGGTCATCACCAGGGTGAGACATTGTAATACGGACAACAGAATCATTTACACTGATCCACTATCCCTATTCTAGAATGATACTATTATTAGCTGTCCTGAGCAGATTGAGTCATACAGATGAAAGTGTGACAAACATGGGTCCAGCGCTTGTTCATGCTGATCGTGTGATGATGATTACATCTATTGGTCATTGAAGGATCATGATGCTGCACCGTGAGAGAGCGGCACATGGACTTTCTTATGGTGGAAGCTAGTGAGGGATCATTCCTTTGATGGAACAATCAAATGTGAAGTATAAAGTCATAAAAATGAAATGATCTTCTCACTCCCCATGCTGATGGAAAGTCCGCCAAGTATCTTTGGTCACATAGCCTTTCTGGATCTTCACAGTAAAATGGCAATTTCCTGAACGTGGCCGTAATATTTCATCACAGGTTTTATTCTGTTGATCGCAAAGAGTCAGACCTCCCCGAAGGATCAGTCAAATCGGATCATTACTGATCCACTGCACTCAGCTGTGCTGCTTTCCTGGATTATTATTATGGAGTCATCATCGCCACTGCCATCTATGTCCACCACAGGTCCTTCACTTTAAAGCATTAACTCAAAAACTATTTCATGGATCATTTTCAAATTTTATACCCACATAGACCTGAGTGCGAGGAAGTACTGGATTGATTTTGGGAAATGTCAGTTGCATATTTCTATAACTGGAGCGGAGGTTTATCTCCAAAGTTGAATGTCCTGTCACTCTAATAGCTTATATCTAACTCATTAGGGAAAACTCTTTTTACAAAAAACTTGCTTGTACAATTCAGGGGATTGGGGGCTTTCGGGGATGTAGCCTTGCTGACTGTGTAGGCCTAGTTTTCCCTTGGACTCCGCTGCGCTTCTTTACTGGTCTATTTTTCTTGACTCGTCATCACTCCTTTCCTCTCCTGTAGGCTTTTCCATCTAGAGTCTTCTTTACTTTTTTCTTGATGACTGTTTTTTCCTGAACTTGATTGCATCCAAATAATCATGTGTCTCTGAAGGTGACTGATTTCTAACTAGTGCACATCTTCTTCGGCACCTTAGAAGAATGTCGTTGCACTGTTTCAGCTTCAGAAATGTTTTGTGGACTACAAAATCAATCCCCAGCATGATGCTGATCTGTTAGAATTTTCTTTTTTGTGTGAACTGTTCCTTTAATTGAAAACACATTTGATCACATTTTCTCTCAAGCACAGCAGCACGTTTGTTGGTATTAACCCCTTCTGTGCGTGTCTGTCAGATCGACCTGGGAACGAGGCCTCAAGTGACCAGGAGCGAGCCGCTGTCCTCAGACGACTGGACTAAACATCAGGACTCAGAGGGGAGGATGTTCAACGTCACGCACCTCAAACAAGCCATCTTTAAAGGGGCACGTCGATTTGTTGATTTGACCTCTATACTTACTCATTCATCTTTTAAGTCTAACTCAAGTTTGACTTAGAATGGGTTCTTCTGACGTGTCATCATATGTAACGTGACCCTGCAGGGACTCTGCCATGCAGTGAGGAAGGATGCCTGGAAGTTTCTGTTGGGGTATTTTCCCTGGGACAGCACGCTGGAGGAGAGGAAAGCCCTGCACCGAGCCAAAACGTACGACATCTTCATTAGTTTATCCCTGAAACATGACACCCAGTGGTCATTTCATTAGAGACATCTGCTCATTTGGGCGAATTTCTCATCAGGCTGCCAATCATCGGGGCGGGGGGAGAAAAACAACAAATACAACAAATGTATTTGTTGTTTTTCTTCCTTTTAATATCAGAAAAAGTAAAACGTTTGAACTATATTTATTCTTTTCTCACAGTGTGTGGACTAAATGATGAATCTATAAAATCTACTATTTTGATTCATAAGTTTAGCACAGTTAAACGGCTAGTCTGACAGAACAAGAAGATGTCCCGTATGGACTCTATTCTCTGGCCATCAATAGGCAAAAGGTTATTGATAGATCAACAGAAAAAGTAATTCACCGATTTTAGATCAAACGGTCCAGTTAGCAACTGGCCATCTAAGCATCTGTGGCTCTGTGGGAGGACTGGTGCGAAACGTCTGCTGTGATTTCAGCGATGAGTACTTCAGGATGAAACTGCAGTGGAAGTCCGTCAGTGAGGAACAAGAGAGGAGAAACTCCAGACTGAGAGACTACAGGAGTCTCATTGGTGAGACATTTATCAGGCTTTAAGAAACTCCTTTCCATCAATGAGAAAAATCAAGTGGATGTTTTTATTCTATAAATCCTGTTCTGCTTTTATTTTGGGTGACCCCCGGCCCCCTCAGAGAAGGATGTGAATCGAACAGACAGAACAAACAGGTTCTATGAAGGCATCGACAACCCGGGTCTGGTCCTCCTCCACGACATCCTGATGACCTACTGCATGTATGACTTTGACCTCGGTGAGACGTGATCATTAATATGTCTGCCCCGGGTAAATGATGTAGTTATAATTCTACAGGATTTCATCTTTACTCTAATTTCAACTTGTATCTAAACAGAAAAAACATCACTGTCACTCAAAACACATTTGTCACTATATGAACCTGGACTGTCTCACTGTGTGGACCTGGACTGTCTCACTGTGTGGACCTGGACTGTCTCACTGTGTGGACCTGGACTGTCTCACTGTGTGGACCTGGACTGTCTCACTGTGTGGACCTGGACTTTCTTAAGATTCCCTTCACAACTTCATCTCCTTTCATGAGCTCAATGTCAACCCAACCAATATATGGAGGCGAACATTCACTCGTGTTCTTTATGGGTGTGTCGAGTTCAGGTGTGAGTTTTGTTTGTTTGAAGCTGGTTTACTGTGAGTTGGGTTGAACTCTGTGTCCTCCTCAGGTTATGTTCAGGGGATGAGCGATCTGCTGTCACCCATCCTCTACGTGATGGAGAACGAGGTGGATGCTTTCTGGTGTTTTGTCTCCTTCATGGACCAGATGGTGAGTGAAGCAGCTGTTGTAAAATGTCACCAGCTGTGAGTTTGTATTCGGTCTGGGACAGTTGGTACGTTTTCATTTTGTGGCCACAATGGTCCTGTGTCTCACACCCGTCAACCTTTGCACATTTTCATTACAAAGTACGGGGACACGATTTGTCACTCAAGTGAGCGAGGAACATATGAGTAGAGCGGCGTGCATGAGGTCTTAAGTCTAAATGTAACAGTTGTTTTGAAAACATGTGAGACCTCTGCGTTAGTGACTATAATGATCTTAAGTCTATTATGCTGTGCTCCGAACCACAATGCCTTTAATCCACTCTGATCAACATTTATCCTGCACTACTGATGATCAGGCTGAGCTTTTATTACTATATCCCAATAAAACCTGAGATTAAACAGAATTCTCCTAGCCGCCGCCGCCGCCACCGCCGCAGATCCTTCATGTTAACAAGAAACTCAAAAACCATTCGTGGATCATTTTTTTTTAAAATTTCCCACATAGACCTTATTGTGAGGAAGAACTGGATTGATTTTGACTGGTTTTGTATCTACTTCACAGGGTAAACTTGTCTCCAAACATTTTCGAGCCATAAATTGGCAACTAAGTTTGCGTGTTCTCCCTGTGTCTGCGCGGAACTCCGGCTTCCTCCCACAGTCCAAAAACATGTGATACAGGGAAATTGACGACACTGAAATTGAAAGTGTGGGTGTCTGCGTGTGTGGTTGTATGTCTTAAGTGTCAGCCCCATTTTTTTACCACAGGGGCTATTTGAGTGTTAATAGAGAATTTTGAGCAAACCGTTCCTTTAAGTAGACACAGCAAGAGGAAGCGATGTGTGTGTTTGTAGCAGACTGATTTGTTTTGTGACCTTTCGGTTTCAGCACCATAACTTTGAGGAACAGATGCAGGGGATGAAGACTCAGCTGATACAACTCAGCACTCTGCTCCGACTGCTGGACTTGGCCTTCTGGAACTACCTCGGTATGAACTGCTGTTGAACATCCCTATTAAAAACAACACAGCCCAGCCTGATGATGATACAATGCAAATCAAGTGCCAACAACATGTTAGAATAATAATAATTTTATGGTCACACTTTGCTGATTTCATTCCTTTCACTCTGACTGTGCGTTTGATTCTCAGAGTCTCAGGATTCAGGTTACCTCTACTTCTGTTTCCGCTGGTTGCTGATCAGATTCAAGAGGGAGCTCAGCTTCCAGGACGTCCTGCGACTCTGGGAGGTGAGTTTTTTCCCTCTGTGCTCCTAATGGATCGACTGTGCAGAGGTGGCTTAACCTCATCATCTCCTCAGGTGATGTGGACGGGACTTCCCTGTCAGAACTTCCACCTGCTGATCTGCTCCGCCATCCTGGACTCGGAGAAGCAGAAAATCATGGAGGAGAACTATGGCTTCAATGAAATCCTTAAAGTAAGTCTGCAGCTGGATCAGGGTCTGTTGTTTGCCCTGGTCAGCTGAATGCTTCCTGTTTAGCAGGCGATAATGTGAAAGATTTAGAACCAAAGACAACGACCCACAAATTGAGCTAAACATTTACCGCGATTACTATACTTGCCATTTTTTTCCTCTCATATCAGTAGCTCAGTTGTTTCAAGATACCGGCTTGTTAGGCAACTTTTTCTAAAACTTGAACATCATCTGTGTTTCCTGGCCTTTATCTGCCACATCAGCCTAAAAACCCGGCCATCTGCCCCACCTGTAAACGTAAAGGACTCATTCTAAACTAATGTAAACACATCAGTTCTCCTTTTCTGCTGATTGTAGACAACTAAAAACACACTTTTGAATATTATATTCCTTTTATGCTATGAGGTTAACCTTAATCCTTCACACTGAACTTGAGTAACTTGTTAAATAATCCCACCACTGAGTATGAAGTGTGTGTGCTGGGGTGCTTGAACATCTGATCAGGAGACCGCCTCCTCCTAGAGGTTTTTCAGGAGAATTAACGAATCAGCCAAATTATTATTACCAAACTTTGGTGTCCAGTGCATTCCATTGAGGGAAAGAATAACAAAGATACAACCTCAGTCAACAGCAGAAATATCCCATAATAGTTGCGCATTTTGACAGTACTGAGCTTTGCAGGCAGTCTAATTAGTAAAAGGCTGAAACGATCCTGACATAATCTCCCAGCCCTACTGCGTTGTTTTATTTAGGTTTTATCTGCAGCCCTTCTTCTCTTTTCTCTGTTTGCTTTTCCTTTTCTGTCAAGCACTGTGACCTTGTTCAGAAGTCAATCATTGATACTTGATTAGAGTACCATTTCATACCCCACCACTGTTTCTTCGACACCATTTTTATGATATCTCTGGAAGAGTCAGATATTATTGAACCAAATCCTTGCTGGTCTACAGATAAAACACTTTAACATCATTGGGTGGGGCGGGATTATGATAAACAACCCAAACTTTGTGACAACACATCTGAACATTGAATATTTTGACTGAAGGGTCATAATATCCCTGAAATGTCGTGGAATATCATTGAATCGTCGGCGCAGTTCCTGCTGCAGATCTTTCGTTTTAACACCTTAACTCCAAAACTGGATGGAACTGGATTGTTTTTGGGAAAGGTTAGTTGTATAGTTTCCCCGCTAGGAGAAGCTTTATTCTGAAAGTCTTGGGGCAGAACTTCCTAACTGTTGGTCCATTTAGACGCAAGTACATACACATTATCACATATATTTCTGAAACCAGCCGTCATATATGTTTATGAAAATCCATCTTGGCAGTGGAGCCAGATTAAACCTGGATGCTGACATTTGTGTCTGGTTGCAGCACATCAACGAGCTTTCCATGAAACTGGACGTGGAAGAGATCCTCCAGAAAGCAGAAGGAATCTGTCTGCAGATAAGGAGCTGTAAGGTACGTGCTGTCTGACTTCATAGAAATAGTAAGGCTGGGTCAACATGGGCTGCTTGACATTATTAATCAGTCTTATCTACTCGTAGTGTTTGATTGTTGAAGTTAGACTTCCTTCCTCTCCCTCAGGAGTTGCCTCACTCCATCAGCATCATCATGGGCTTGGAGTCAGAGGTTAGGGGCTCCAACCCCACAGACTCCAGCTCTCCACCCGCTCACAGACTGACACAGCGAGCAGACGCCTGCTCCAACGGCAACGGACACTTGACAGAAGCCAATTCTCACAACGGCTGCAAAGTTGCCTTCAAATCATAGTGAACGGCAGCGGGACTGAGTCGGTGGGTCAGAATGAGGAGATGAAGACCAGGAGGAGAATGTAAAAAGGAATATTCAGAATCTTATTTTTGTAATTTCTTGTATCATGTTGTCTCTTTCAGTCCAATAGTCATTCCTTCTGTCCTGCTAATGATGTTTCCTGAAGCTCCATTCAGATGCTATGAAGGTGACGGTTTTTACCGTGGATCTGGTCTGTCATAAACAGTTCCCCGCAGAAATCGTAGAAACAAAGGCTTGAGAATCAGAATTCCCAGAGAGAGCTGTCTGCATACCCATTGATGCGCTGAAAAACAAAGCTGTCGATTCGGCACTTTTAATGGCTTCTTTAACTCCTAAGCTATAGCCTCTGTATCACATAGGAAAATAAGCCTCAGAAGAGAATAGCACTCCTTATAACAGCTCATTAGAGGAGGTTGTACAGTACCACGCTCCTGATCGCATCCACGCAGTCGTTAATACCAAGAAGGCACTTAAAGGAATAGCACCCCCAAAAGATAAAAACTGAGTCATGACCTCCTCATCGCCATGATGAGGGAAAAATCAGGTATCTTTGTCCACAGAACATTTCTGGAGCTTACAGTAAAGCAATGTTGATGGAATCCAAGTCTCTAGAACCTCCCTCATGAATTAATAATCAGTTTTACAGGTCTACTGCAGACTTGGACTAGGAACTAGGAACTTTGCAGAGTCATTATTCACAATCTTATTACATTCATTTGCTGCATCACGTCAATATCCCGCCTGTCTGACGAAAAGCTTTTCCTCAGAGGTGTTGCATGATATTGCTTTTAGCTCTACAGCTATGGTGAAGATTTCATGTTGAAATTGGTGTAAATAACATCATTTGGCGTCACCCCCGTCTTCGTCAGATATGTAGGAAAACGCTGATTTTCTGTGAGGCTCCAGAATTGTTTTGTTGACAAACACATATTGGTGAGTAGAATTTTCATTTAGGGCGAACTGTTCCTTTAACCTCTGCAGGCAGAATGCATCCAGTGTGAATGGAGCTTTAGACTATCAGCACTGACCCGTGACCTGCGACATGTTCCACCCTCATCGGGTCCAGCTTGATGTTTTTTGGCTGCATATTTACAGGCCTGATATTCATTCTTGATATTTTCTGGCAGCACATCCAGCTTTCATCTGAATGAGACCCACCAGAAGCTGCTCGCCTGCGGCTATCGCACAGATCAAACTACTCTTACAGAACCGCCTCCCAGCATTAATCATCTAATATCTGATTGGTAATTCCATGTGAGATGGCAAAAAAAACGAGATGCTCGAGCTTGCAGTCGGAAAGCCGTTTCTCTTGATGTGTGATGATGGATTTTGTCTTGATGAAGGTCATATTATTAAAGCAATACTGCCACATTTTAGGAAACACTTTTTTTGCTGGGAGTTAAAAATGTAATCTTCCTCATGTTGACTACTTTCTTTTATACTGAAAGGAAATTAAAGGATAATTCTGCTTTTATTTAAACTTCAGTGTTAAGAGTTGATCATCATTTCTGTCAGGTCTGTTATAGGAACCGCGGTGGTTCGAGTCACGTGAAGCTGATGAATGTTGTCCCAATGATGTGTCCATCCCCTCCTGTTGTGTGAACATGTGTTGACTGGTTGATGCAGATGAGGAGCTGGTGCCGAAGAAGAGGACACAATGAGCTCAGTTTGTCATTGAAAAATGTTGTGATGGGGGTCTTGTGAGCGCAACCGAAGAAATGACAGTAATGAATATCGTTGCTGAATTTGAAGCCCCCGTCCTGAGAAGGGCATATATACCAACCCAGGTCCTGTGTTCCGAAACCAAGATGTGGCCTTATAGTATTTGCTGTATAAACACAGGCATGGATACAAATCTGTCCTGAACATGAAGAGTTGCCTAAATGTGAAGAATGTAATGGATGGAAAGGGGGAATTGGTGTGTTAATGAACTACATGAACACATTCACACATAAGAATAGCCTCGGCCTGCGGTAGCTGTAATTATCGTTGTCATATTTCTTCTGGAGGAGTTGGTTATGTTGCATCACCTCTACCCTTTTCCTCTAAGTCAGTAACAAGTCTGCTTTGAAGACTTGTTACCACAACCTCAGAAGAGGCTCTCAGCCAGGAAACCTGCTGCCAGAGTGGAAGCATGACATTGCTGGTCTAGAAACAAGTAGTGGGCTAATGAGTGGCTGGTGATGGGATTATCATAGCCATCTAAAATATTGTGAGTACAGTTTCTAAGAACACCATGTACACACAACTGTTTAACAATGGACTAGTTACTCAAATCTTCTCGTTCAACACTGATATGGACGGTGACTTCCGTCTGTATTTGTGTGGATGTTTCCACCTCTTTCTTCATGCTAATATATATACTCACTGATTCTTGTCTTAATGCTAGTCTAAACTAGCTGTTTTTTGCCTTCATGGTAATATAATCCAGTTGTCCAGTCTTTGTGCTTAGTCTTTACAGCTGTTTCTTGTTGTTATGCTAATATAAACTAGCATTGGCTGTCTAAATGCTAATATAAACTAGCTGTGTCAAGTCTTTATGCTAATATAAAGTCACTTTGTCCAGTCTTCATGCTTATACAGAGTAGCTGTTTCAAGTTGTTATGCTAATCTAAACTAGCTGTTTTCTGTCTTCATACTAATATAAACTAGCTGTCTCCAGTCATGCTAATAAAAATAACTTTCTGTCTTAATACTAATCTAAACTAGCCGTGTCCAGTCATGCTAATATAAATAAGCTGTTTTCTGTCCTAATTCTAATAGAAATTAATTGTGTCCAGTCATTATGCTAATTAAAACTAGCTGTGTCCAGTCTGTATGCTAACACAAACTAGCTGTGTCCAGTCTGTATGCTGATGCTAACCCTTTCAGCTTTTCTTGATTCTGTTTGGTTCAGTGACTGAACCAAACAGAATCAAGAAAAGCTTGATTCTTGACAGAATCCAGCCTTGATATGGACTGGGGTCCATATATGGACCATCTCTCATGTTCTCCTGGTTTTCACTTGATGCTAAATGTTCCATGTTCACCTGTTAGCTAAAGGTGTCTGTCCATCGATGGACCCCTGCATTAGTTGTTTCTACCTATTTCTATCTCTCCCCAGATGGACTGGGGTCCATCGATGGACAGACACCTTTAGCTAGCAGGTGAACATGGAACATTTAGCATCAAGTGAAAACCAGGAGAACATGAGAGATGGTCTGAGATCCATCTGCAGAGTTTGCTTTTATTAGGTGTTGATTGTTGTTTTCCTGTTGATTCAGTGAGTAAGTGAATACTTCCAAACAGCACATGAAAAATTAAAACAAATAACCCTTATTCCTGTAGTTAAAGTCAGTAATGAAGAATAAAATATGTGTCCGCTAGAAAACAATGGAACTCAAGCTCGGCTTAGGGTTTAGACTGATTTTATACAAAAACATCTTTTGTCCTCGAAGAAATGTCAGCGCCGCACTGAAGATCAAAGACTTGACAAATGTCACTTCAGCTGCTTTTATGTGTGTGATGGACGTAAGAACGAGCCCCCCTCCTCCCCTTTTGGACTGTGAGGCGTAGATGGAGGAAGGTATCACCTGCCATCTGCTCATAAAGCTGCTTCAGCACCAGAACAAAGCAGCCACTGCTTCTCCTGCCATCTCACTGCTCTTTCATTTCCTGTCTGACAGGAAATTGTCTCGGCACACCGCTGATAGCACACCGCCGCTTATCAGCATCCATCTCGGTTTTATTGAAGCGGAGGTTGCTTTTTTGTGACTGCCTGTCATTCACTCAACTCCAGCCCCCTCAGAGCGCGCTAAGTCCAATCAGAATCATCCTGGATCATCATCCACTACGTGAAAAAAGTCAATCAGGGAGAAATCCTAGTGAAACACATCTGAATTCACCACCACCCATCTCCAACCAAACATCCAAATGGTCCACTTTCGATGTTCAGTGGCTAAGCTCATGGAAGAATGTATAAAACGTTAATGAGTAACCTTTACTACTGGCAGGAAGTGGAGTTATCCTTCTTTCAGTCTGTATTCGAGGGCTAAGCTAGTGATTTAACCTGTCTCCACTTTTGACCAGCCTAGCTTTGGGAGGAACAGAAGGAGTTCCAGTCTTGTTGCAAAGCTAGGTTGCCATTTCCAGCATTTCACAGCCTGCATTAGTTGTTTTTCTACCTATTTCTATCTCTTAGTAATTGTGCGCTCCTGTAAAATACAAAGCACTACAGGTTACAAGTCTCTAGATATGCTAGCTGTTCCCATTGGTTTCAGTTGTTATGCTAATCTATTTAGCAGATAGTTGTAGCTTCATGTTTAGTATACGGACAGACCTGAGAGTGGAATCCATCTTAGCGTCTGACTCTCATTGGGTTGTGTTAGCATTCTAGTGTTAGCATTTAGCTCAGATCAGCAGTGTGGTTGAGGAGCGGGTCTTGACCTTTTTTTTTTTTTTTTTATCTTTGTGTTTTATCTTTTCTGATTAAGGGGAGACATTAAATCTTACAAAAATTACAATGAGACAGTTCAAACTGAGTCCCGCCTCTCTTTGGGCTCCTAGCCAATCGTACATTAGGATGAGGAGTTGGATAGGGCCCAGCCCCTGCGATCCTGAACAGGATAAGAGGTTAGGCAGAATGAACGACTCATGAGGTTGCATTTTGGTTGGTCGATCAGATTTTAGGGGTGGCCACCACAATCTCACGAACCACACCCCTGGTGTGGTATTTCTATATTTGTCAATCTATGTATATTTATATTTTTCTGTATTTTTCTACATTAAATCACCTTTTTTTGGTAATGGCTGGAGAGGAAGGAGGAGCGACTGATGAAGGAGGAGATTCATCAATGGACTGTCCTCCTCCTCTCTGAGGGAGACCTCCTGTCTGTATTTAAACAGAGGAGGGTCAGAGTCAGGCAGAGGGAGAGAGAGTCTTCTAGTTTAGTGAGGAGCAGCAGAACGGAGCAGACTGGAGCCCTGGTACTCTTACACCCACTGGTTCCCCATGGCCTCCTCCCATGTGATGAAACCCAGCCCCGTGCCGGTTCCGAGGATGCAGCCGGCCATGATGATGTTCTCCAGCAAGTATTGGGCCAGGAGGGGCCTCTCGCTGGACTCGGCCATGTTCGATGACCAGCAGCAACGCCACACCGGTGGGCAGATGGTGAAAACTTCATCTTTCTCTCTGACGTAGTCCAAGTATTTTACCTTACATACTTTTAGCAAAGTTCACCTAATGCATCAAGAAAGTAATTTAACCTTTCAAAATATTGGGAAGCCCTCTAAATAGAATTTAGATGGAACTCTTTTTATATAAACTGTAGACTTCAGGACTGGGCTCTACAGAACAGTACAGGTGGATCATGTTAAACTGGATCATACAGATGGACCTAAGGAACTGGGCTTTACAGATGGACCTGATACACTTGGTTGTTTTTAAATGTCCTAATATGGCGACACCGTGACCCGTTCTACCCTGCCTCTGACCCGTCCGGTGGGACCATGATATTTCTCAGGTACTCTCAAGTCTCTCAGCGAGGCCGTAGCCATAGTAGGGTTCATGTACCCAAAGGGTTACTATGGCAGTATAGTCTGTTTGTTGTTGTTGTTGTTAAAGTTGCTATTCATTTTGTTGTGAATGTTATTTTTGTTCATTTTAATGTAAACTGTTAATAATGCTGTTGTCCCCAAGTCAAGGCGTCCATCCTTCTGTCCGATCAACGAGTTGCCGGATAAAGAGTGTACTGAGGATTGTGGGAAAACGGCGGTGGTGTTTTCTCTGAAGAACGAGGTCGGCTGTTTGGTCAAAGCTCTGAGACTTTTTCAGGTGAGATGACGAAAACAGGAAATGGAAACAGCTTGAGTCACTTGGAAAAAACGACATGGAGTCATGATCACATCGACCTCCATCCCTCTCCTTTTCTACCCCCCTCCTCTCTACCTCCTCTCCTCGCTTCCTTCTACTCCTACCCTCTTCACTTTACCTCCTCCTCCCCTCTCCCCTCTACATCCTATCCTCTCTACCACCTCCCCTCTCCACCTTCTCATCCCTTCTCCTCTCTACCTCCTGCCTCCACTGCTCGTCGTCCGACAGGAGAGACGGGTGAACTTGAGGCACATTGAGTCTCGGGTGTCGCGGCGGGTCTTGAACGAGGTGGAGATCTTTGCTGACTGCAACTGCAGTAAGAAGGAGTTCAACGAGCTGCTGCAGCATCTCAAGGATCAGGTCAACATCATCTCCTTCAACACACCTGCACACGTCTGGTCTGCAGAGGCAGGTACGAACACCTGAGAGAGAAGAGGGGTGTGACGTCATCATTATAGGGCTTGCTGAATCAGGTCATGGAGCGCTGCTGAACACCTTCTTTCACATTCCACTCATCCTGGAGATCCAATACAATAACTAAACCATGACTTCCTTAGGAAATTCTGCATATTACATCATACAGCATACTTTTTTTCCCTTTTCATGTTCATCAAACTACAGATTTGTTTGATCTCTTTGTTAAATCAGATGGAGATGACGTTCCATGGTTCCCGATGAAAATCTCTGAGCTGGATCAATGTTCTCACCGAGTGCTGATGTATGGATCAGAACTGGATGCAGACCATCCAGTAAGTGGTTTCAAACATGTTTAAACCGCTGGTCCAGCAGGGAGCAAAGGAGCTCACAGACATCCATCACAGACCAGTGAGGCAGTGGTCAGTGCTAGGATCTCCCAACTAGATGGTCCAGAGTGGTTCTGTTTCACTGCAAGAACCTGGACTGTTTCACTGAATGAACCTGGACTGTTTCACTGAATGAACCTGGACTGTTTCACTGAATGAACCTGGACTGTTTCACTGCATGTACTTGGACTGTTTCCCTGCATGAACCTGGACTGTTTCACTGACTGAACCTGGACTGTTTCACTGACTGAACCTGGACTGTTTCACTGACTGAACCTGGACTGTTTCACTGACTGAACCTGGACTGTTTCACTGACTGAACCTGGACTGTTTCACTGACTGAACCTGGACTGTTTCACTGCATGAACCCGGACTGTTTCACTGCATGAACCTGGACTGTTTCACTGACTGAACCTGGACTGTTTCACTGCATGAACCCGGACTGTTTCACTGCATGTACTTGGACTGTTTCCCTGCATGAACCTGGACTGTTTCACTGACTGAACCTGGACTGTTTCACTGACTGAACCTGGACTGTTTCACTGACTGAACCTGGACTGTTTCACTGCATGAACCCGGACTGTTTCACTGCATGAACCTGGACTGTTTCACTGACTGAACCTTGACTGTTTCCCTGCATGAACCTGGACTGTTTCACTGCATGAACCTGGACTGTTTCACTGACTGAACCTGGACTGTTTCACTGCATGAACCCGGACTGTTTCACTGCATGAACCTGGACTGTTTCACTGACTGAACCTGGACTGTTTCACTGCATGAACCCGGACTGTTTCACTGCATGTACTTGGACTGTTTCCCTGCATGAACCTGGACTGTTTCACTGACTGAACCTGGACTGTTTCACTGACTGAACCTGGACTGTTTCACTGACTGAACCTGGACTGTTTCACTGCATGAACCCGGACTGTTTCACTGCATGAACCTGGACTGTTTCACTGACTGAACCTTGACTGTTTCCCTGCATGAACCTGGACTGTTTCACTGACTGAACCTGGACTGTTTCACTGACTGAACCTTGACTGTTTCACTGCATGAACCCGGACTGTTTCACTGCATGTACTTGGACTGTTTCACTGCATGAACCTGGACTGTTTCACTGCATGAACCCGGACTGTTGGTCAGTTGAAACCTGTCGTTCTTCAGTAGAGGGATTTGCTCCATTGAGGCAGGTTTTTTGTGTGTAGCTAATGATGTACCATTTCCGCACCAGCATCCCGTCAGCTCTTCGTCAGAAATATGATTGATCTAACTGATGAAATGTCGGATGAAGAAAATGAAGATGGCGAGGGGATGTGAACGTTTCTTGGTGTCATTGTGAAGCAGCTCCTCATCTAAAACTCTGGATATAAACACATTTAAATAACTGCTCTGTTCCTCTGGATTTGTGTCAGGGCTTCAAGGATGATGTTTATCGCCTGAGGAGGAAATACTTTGTGGAAGTGGCCATGAACTATAAGTTGTAAGTTTCCTCATGTCTGACGGACGCCTGGCCTGCAGAAAGTTAGTGTTGATTCAGAGCTGTGTTCGTGTCCCCAGCGGGCAGCCCATCCCTCGTATCGAGTACACCCCAGAGGAGATCGGGACCTGGGGGGTCGTCTTCAGAGAACTGACCAAACTGTATCCGACTCACGCCTGCAGAGAATACCTGAAGAACCTGCCGCTGCTCAGCAAACACTGCGGCTACAGGGAGGACAACATCCCCCAGCTGGAGGACGTCTCGCTGTTCCTCAGAGGTTGGATACTCGAAACTGTTCTATGGCTTCCTGTGACCCCGTACTGACATCTGACCTCAGAGATGGACTTCCTGTGACCCCGTACTGACATCTGACCTCAGAGATGGACTTCCTGTGACCCCGTACTGACATCTGACCCCAGAGATGGACTCGCTGTGGCCTAAAACTGCCATTTGTCCCCACTGACGGACTTCCTGTAGCCTCAGACCGATGGGTCAATGTTTGACCACAGTGTTTGCTATTCTTGAAGTTTCAATGCGTAATTTCCTGAAGTTCACCCCTGAAGGCTGAGATGTGATATTGAATGATGTTTGACCTTTCAGAGAGGTCTGGATTCACAGTTCGACCAGTGGCGGGTTATCTGTCTCCCAGGGACTTCCTGGCTGGTTTGGCCTACCGGGTATTTAACTGCACCCAGTATGTTCGCCACAGCACCGACCCGCTCTACACACCTGAACCGTGAGTACTCTCGAAAAGCTGCAATGCAACAATAATTGAAGGTGTACTAATAGGAAGGTGGTATTTGGTAGTAAATATGAAACTTATGACAATAACCACTTATAATAATAACCACAGTGTTAATAATAAAGTGGCTCTGACTCGGACTGGAAGCAGGTTCCACAGGAGAGGAATCTAATATCTAATGGCGTGTTTACAAGCCCGACTTTGTGCTGATGAGGTTGTTCTGCTGACGTTTGGTTTCAGGGACACGTGTCATGAGTTGCTGGGTCACGTACCCCTGCTGGCTGATCAAAAGTTTGCTCAGTTCTCTCAAGAGATCGGTTTGGCTTCTCTTGGAGCATCTGATGAGGACGTGCAGAAACTGGCCACAGTGAGTGTTAACATGAACATCAGTGTCACTTTTAGTCTTTACAGGGTCTCAGCTGAAGGAGTGGATGTCCACACACAGAACCACATCTCTAACAAGCCCACTCCCACTGAGACATTCTCTCTGAGCAGCTTTCTCATCTCTCTGCATCCTGTCCACCTGTAAGCCATTTCTTTCACAAATGACCGACGTCACCCTGCTGCTCCCAAAGTCTCCCACTAGCTGGTCCAACTCCTGTTGGATAGTACAAAGAGGTGAGTGAGGGAGCTAATGATGCGCCTGCATGTTTCAAAGCATTACTCAGGATCTGACTGAACCTTCATCAACATGACGAGCTGTCCAGCCCGGTCAATGTCTCCAGTCAACATCAAGATGGTCACCAACATCAAACAGCCAGAGGAGTCTGATTATAAGTCTGTTCAGAAGATCTCCCTCCTCAGAAGCAGTCCAGGTTCACCCAGAGAAGCAGTCCAGGTTCACCCAGAGAAGCAGTCCAGGTCAACCCGTTTCACTTGATGAACCTGTTTCACACACCACTTTCACATAGGTGCTTAGATATGACCTTCAGGCAACATTTCTTGAGAGAAGTTCTAGGTTTTAGTTTCTGCTCTCTTTCTCTGTGTGAATTAGATGGAGACGTAACAGCCGTGATGATTCAGTCACACGTGACGTAGTCTCAAAAGTCCCTGAGCTTCATCATGAAGGACACACTGTTAAGAGAAATCTTCTAGAATAACTATCAAACTAATGATGATAGTGAATTCGATAGGAGACTGTCAAGCTGGAGAAGTAACACGATGAGGGTCACACCATCATGGCACCGTGGCTTTTACTGTGATGACATAAGGGCATAAAGGAAATGAATGTTCTTTGATACAGAGTGAGAGAGTATTCTTGTAAAGCGGTGTGCAATCAGGCTCACGTTTGCAAGACAAATTCCATTCCACCACTGACCCGACTCGTGACGATCCCATCGCTCACTTCCTGCTAAATGTATTTTTTTGAGATAAAGCTGAACATTATTCATCTTTGAAACAGCTATTCGGATATATCCTAAATGTTCAATCAGCATGATGATATGTCAGACCTGACGGGCTGCCAGAGGCGGATGTGTGGTGTTGTTATTATTATTATTATTATTATTATTATAAATCGGATAGAAATAAGACCGAATTGGGCGTAAAACTCTGATTCTGTTGACTGATGTTGCTGTTGTGTGTTTTTGAACAGTGTTATTTCTTCACTATTGAGTTTGGACTCTGCAAACAGGACGGTCAGCTGAGGGTTTACGGCGCCGGTTTACTCTCATCTATCGGAGAACTGAGGGTAACACGCACTCTGCACCAACCCATCCAAAAACGGAAGAATGTCTGACCCGATTTCCACATAAAAGCACATACAACAGAATGAAAGAAATCAATTATAATCTAAGGAAACAGAAGACAGTTTTAATGAATTGTATTCTATACAATGTGCTTTGATGGCTAAACCATAAAGTTTTTGCATTCCTCTTCGTATAAAAGGATAGAACCAGTCTCAAATTTCTTCCCAGCATGTTCTGTCTGATCAGGCCTGTGTGAAGATGTTTGACCCGAAGACCACCTGCAACCAAGAGTGTCTCATCACCACCTTTCAGGAAGTTTACTTTGTCTCCGAAAGCTTTGAGGAGGCCAAAGAGAAGATGAGGTGAACACAGTTACACACATTTTCTGTTTCTCCGTGACGTAATGATGTGGCTGTAGTGCCTCTGTGACGTAATGATGTGGCTGTAGTGCCTCTGTGACGTAATGATGTGGCTGTAGTGCCTCCGTGACGTAATGATGTGGCTGTAGTGCCTCTGTGACGTAATGATGTGGCTGTAGTGCCTCTGTGACGTAATGATGTGGCTGTAGTGCCTCTGTGACGTAATGATGTGGCTGTAGTGCCTCTGTGACGTAATGATGTTGCTGTAGTGTTAGTCATCGGGCTGTAGTGTCAACCTCCGTGTGTGTCCTCCCTGTCAGAGAGTTTGCTAAGACGATCAAGAGGCCGTTCTCGGTGTACTACAACCCCTACACTCAGAGCATCGACCTGCTCAAAGACACCCGCAGCATTGAGAACGTGGTGCAGGACCTGCGCAGTGACCTCACCACCGTCTGTGACGCTCTGGGGAAGATGAACACCTACATGGGCATCTGAAGCTCCACGCCACGCTCTGATTGGTCGAACCCAGTAGTAGGCTGGTTGCAGTGCTAAAGAAGTTTCTTTTATGAGTTTATAGCTGTTGTACTGCTTCATCTACAGCAATCATCATCGACCTCATTTCTCTCTCTCCAACTTTAAGTCATGGTCTGAACTCTGTCCATTTCAAAGGTGTCTACTGAACCTGAAAGTGTGATGGAGGCGGGTCTTCGTGACGCACCGTTGCTCGTGTTGCTCTATGTGAAACGCTGAGTTTAATTCATTCCAGAGGACCTGTTTACCTTTGGTGATCGATGTTCCAGGCTACCTGTTGTCGTTTGTGTGTTTATGGTGAAATCAGCCTGATGAAGCTGCGTCATGTTGTTGCTCCAGTGAATAAATGAATTATTGCAGAATATATAAACGTGTCTGTGTGGATTTTCCAAAAAGATCCCATTTAAGATGTCCTCCTCCTGGTTTCCTCTGTTCTTGTTCAGACTTCTTTTCAAATGAAGTCATGAATATTTACATGAATAATAATAATATGACTAAACACAAAATACAGGTTTTATATCATCATTTTAGTAATTAAACCAAAAATGTTCTCTGATACTGACTGGGTCTGTTTGAAAGCTGCTCCGCCCCCTTATACAGAGGTCCCACCCCCTTAGAGATTTAATCCTAAAAAGTATAAACTGATCAAGCTGGACTGGGCCCACCCAGATCGGAAGGCTACTAGCCCTGTTAAACACCATCATCTCTTCAGGAGAACATCTTCAGAAGCAGGAAGTTGTTTCCTAGCTCTCACCAGTAGCACACTATTCCAAAATCAACAGAAATTCCAGAGGGTGCTTGAGGTCCATCATTCTGGGAAGGGTTCTAAAGCTGTTTCTGAGGTTCTGGTTCTCCACAGATCCATAGTGAAACACATCATGGATAGACATGGAGAAGACCTAGAACAAGATACAACCTTCAGAGAAGTGGACCACCTTCCAGAAGTCCTGCGAGAGCACGATGAAGATTCATCACAGATCAGGTATGGAGAGATGATCTCCACCACTACTACTCCATGGTACAATAAGTAGTAGATGATGTAGATGTAGCGGTTTATGATGTAGTAGATGTAGTTGATGCAGTAGTTTATGATGTAGTAGATGTAGTAGTTTATGATGTAGTAGATGTAGTTGTTTGTGATGTAGTAGCTTATGATGTAGTAGATGCAGTAGTTTATGATGTAGTGGTTTATGATGTAGTAGTTTATGATGTAGTAGATGCAGTAGTTTATGATGCAGTAGTTTATGATGTAGTAGATGCAGTGGTTTATGATGTGGTAGATGTAGTGGTTTATGATGTGGTAGTTTATGATGTAGTAGATGTAAGGGTTTATGATGTAGTAGATGCAGTAGTTTATGATGTAGAAGATGTAGTGGTTTGTGATGTAGTAGATGCAGTAGTTTATGAAGTAGTAGATGCAGTAGTTTATGATGTAGTAGATGTAGTGGTTTGTGATGTAGTAGATGCAGTAGTTTATGATGTAGTAGATGTAGTGGTTTGTGATGTAGTTGATGCAGTAGTTTATGATGTAGTAGATGTAGTGGTTTGTGATGTAGTTGATGCAGTAGTTTATGATGTAGTAGATGTAGTGGTTTGTGATGTAGTAGATGCAGTGGTTTGTGATGTAGTAAATGCAGTAGTTTATGATGTAGTAGATGCAGTAGTTTATGATGTAGTAGATTTAGTGGTTTATGATGTAGTAGATGCAGTAGTTTATGATGTAGTAGATGTAGTGGTTTGTGATGTAGTTGATGCAGTAGTTTATGATATAGTAGATGTAGTGGTTTGTGATGTAGTTGATGCAGTCAGTAGTTTATGATGTAGTAGATGTAGTGGTTTGTGATGTAGTTGATGCAGTAGTTTATGATGTAGTAGATGTAGTGGTTTGTGATGTAGTAGATGCAGTGGTTTGTGATGTAGTAGATGCAGTAGTTTATGATGTGGTAGATGCAGTAGTTTATGATGTAGTAGATGTAGTGGTTTATGATGTAGTAGATGCAGTAGTTTATGATGTAGTAGATGTAGTGGTTTGTGATGTAGTTGATGCAGTAGTTTATGATGTAGTAGATGTAGTGGTTTGTGATGTAGTTGGTGCAGTAGTTTATGATGTAGTAGATGTAGTGGTTTGTGATGTAGTTGATGCAGTAGTTTATGATGTAGTAGATGTAGTGGTTTGTGATGTAGTTGATGCAGTAGTTTATGATGTAGTAGATGTAGTGGTTTGTGATGTAGTAGATGCAGTGGTTTGTGATGTAGTAGATGCAGTAGTTTATGATGTAGTAGATGTAGTGGTTTATGATGTAGTAGATGCAGTAGTTTATGATGTAGTAGATGCAGTGGTTTATGATGTAGTAGATGTAGTGGTTTATGATGTAGTAGATGCAGTGGTTTATGATGTAGTAGATGCAGTGGTTTATGATGTAGTAGATGTAGTGGTTTGTGATGTAGTAGATGCAGTGGTTTGTGATGTAGTAGATGCAGTAGTTTATGATGTAGTAGATGCAGTGGTTTATGATGTAGTAGATGTAGTGGTTTGTGATGTAGTAGATGCAGTAGTTTATGATGTAGTAGATGCAGTGGTTTGTGATGTAGTAGATGTAGTGGTTTATGATGTAGTAGATGTAGTGGTTTGTGATGTAGTAGATGCAGTAGTTTATGATGTAGTAGATGCAGTGGTTTGGGATGTAGTAGATGTAGTGGTTTATGATGTAGTAGATGCAGTGGTTTGTGATGTAGTAGATGCAGTAGTTTATGATGTAGTAGATGTAGTGGTTTGTGATGTAGTAGATGCAGTAGTTTATGATGTAGTAGATGCAGTGGTTTGTGATGTAGTAGATGTAGTGGTTTGTGATGTAGTAGATGCAGTAGTTTATGATGTAGTAGATGTAGTGGTCTGTGATGTAGTAGATGCAGTAGTTTATGATGTAGTAGATGCAGTGGTTTGTGATGTAGTAGATGTAGTGGTTTATGATGTAGTAGATGCAGTGGTTTGTGATGTAGTAGATGCAGTGGTTTGTGATGTAGTAGATGCAGTAGTTTATGATGTAGTAGATGCAGTGGTTTGTGATGTAGTTGATGCAGTAGTTTATGATGTAGTAGATGTAGTGGTTTGTGATGTAGTTGGTGCAGTAGTTTATGATGTAGTAGATGTAGTGGTTTGTGATGTAGTTGATGCAGTAGTTTATGATGTAGTAGATGTAGTGGTTTGTGATGTAGTAGATGCAGTAGTTTATGATGTAGTAGATGTAGTGGTTTGTGATGTAGTAGATGCAGTGGTTTGTGATGTAGTAGATGCAGTAGTTTATGATGTAGTAGATGTAGTGGTTTATGATGTAGTAGATGCAGTAGTTTATGATGTAGTAGATGCAGTGGTTTATGATGTAGTAGATGCAGTAGTTTATGATGTAGTAGATGCAGTGGTTTATGATGTAGTAGATGCAGTGGTTTATGATGTAGTAGATGCAGTGGTTTGTGATGTAGTAGATGCAGTAGTTTATGATGTAGTAGATGCAGTGGTTTGTGATGTAGTAGATGCAGTGGTTTGTGATGTAGTAGATGCAGTAGTTTATGATGTAGTAGATGTAGTGGTTTATGATGTAGTAGATGCAGTAGTTTATGATGTAGTAGATGCAGTGGTTTATGATGTAGTAGATGCAGTAGTTTATGATGTAGTAGATGCAGTGGTTTATGATGTAGTAGATGCAGTGGTTTATGATGTAGTAGATGCAGTGGTTTGTGATGTAGTAGATGCAGTAGTTTATGATGTAGTAGATGCAGTGGTTTGTGATGTAGTAGATGCAGTGGTTTGTGATGTAGTAGATGCAGTAGTTTATGATGTAGTAGATGCAGTGGTTTGTGATGTAGTAGATGCAGTGGTTTCTTTAATTTCAGTTCATTTACTCACCTTTAACATTCTCTATGGACATCTCTGCACTGGAGAGCTCCTTCAG
>JBBDHG010000056.1:6440000-6510000 GCA_037951165.1 Lophius americanus
TGGTTTGGGGAAACAGCTTTACTTCCAAAAGTTTTTGGTCCATAAGTTCTAAACCGATTTCGCCCAAATGTGGTACGTTTGAATCGACTGGAGGAGCTCTGTCTCAGCAAGTTTACTCTAATAGTTCATATTTAACTCACTAGTGGGTGTTTATTTTGTTGTATGTTTGTTTGTTTTTACGAAAAAACACATCAAACACGCCACGTGTTTTTCTACACCCGGACTATTTCAGCTCATACTTACACTGCTTCGGAGATCGGACTCTTTCTCTTTTTCTCATATTATATATTTGGCATCACGTTATTCCTTTATTTTAAATGTATGTTTGTATTTTCTAATTTTAATTTTATGTCTTTTTTCTATATGTGTATATGTACACGTGTATTTATATCTAATATATCCGTCCGTCCTTCCAGTAAAGAGAGGAGCGCAGCAGCATCAGCACCTTGGAGAGCTCCTCTCTCGTTGGAAACAGGAAGTTCGAGGGAAGAATTCAGATTGATTGTTTGTTTGTTTGTTTGTGTGTTTGTTTGTTTTCAGCACTCCTCGTCAGACGCAGGAGAAACTCATTTGAATGCAGGAGGCGATGCCGGGCCGCTAACACAAATCATAACCAAGTTATTTTGCTCCTGCCATAGTCTGGCTGATTGACTTCCTTATTAAGTTTGATGTCGGATGTCCAGGAGAAGCGTGACGTCACGATGTAACCCGTCTGTAACTATCGGGCCTGATTTAAGGAGATGATGTGGCGTCCGGAGAAGCAACAGTCAGTCCCTCCATGAGCCGCACATTCAGTTTCCTGCTTTGAGTGTCTTCGTGTCACGTGAGAGTTTGTGTTCTGCTCTGTGACGTGTTTCCTACGTCAGTGTCGGAACACGTCTCCCTCCTCAACAACCTGAATGTCGCCCGGGTGACGTCCCTGCTTCAAGCTGTGGGCGAACAAACCCACACGCAGAGATCCACGGGAAAAACACTCGTCCTCATCTTCATCTGCAGCAGGCAAAAAGCCTGATGGCCGATGGTCCCTTTTTTTCCGTTTTGTGTTTCTCTGTGGCGGTTTTGTGTTTCTCTGTGGCGGTTTTGTGTTTCTCTGTGGCCGTTTTGTGTTTCTTTGTGGCGGTTTTGTGTTTCTCTGTGGCGGTTTTGTGTTTCTCTGTGGCGGTTTTGTGTTTCTTTGTGGCGGTTTTGTGTTTCTTTGTGGCGGTTTTGTGTTTCTTTCTTTGTTTGCACTTACCTTTCAGTCAGGCCAGAGTTTGGGAAGAAGCAGAGACGGAGACGAAACTGTTAGTTGGAGATTAAATATCCTCAAGAATAGAGTCAAAGAACTTTGTTATGAACACACACACACACACACACACGCTCTCACACTCACTACACACACACACACACACACACGCTCTCACACTCACTACACACACACACACACACACACACACACACACACGCTCTCACACTCACTACACACACACACACACACACACGCTCTCACACTCACTACACACACACACACACACACACACACACACACGCTCTCACACTCACTACACACACTTCCGGGGGTCTTTCTCTGCGGAGGCTGATTTAGAGGACTCTGTTATGAACACATGTTTATGATTGCAGTCGTCTGTGCAAAGGCTCATGGGAGGCAGACAATTTCTTCTACTGGGCAATAGATCCAGGATGTATGCTTAGCCCACCCCTGAGCCGGGTTTCTCACATCACCTCCTCCTTGTATCCTCAGAAGTGTAAATGTTTGAATTGTCTCCTTTGATCGGAGGCGGGGTCCCACCGGCGCTATTTAGCAACTCTTCCTCTAAAACAGGATCCAGATCCATACCGTGTCTGTTCTCTGTGTTCTTTGTGATGGCACCCACGTGGGACGGGCTCAGACTGGACCAGGAACCACCCACAAAGCTCCGACAGAGTGAGAATGGCCAAAAATATGTAGACGACCGATCAGTGTGGGAGGAGTTTACCATCCAGAGGGTCACACCCTTCGTCTCAGACCTTCTATCAAACCTCCTGCAGCTTTAATATAAGACCCACCTGGTCAGAACCGGACGATTTCTCGTCCGCTGTTATCGCAGCTCACCGTTTTCTTCAGAACTTTACCCACCATTGATGACTGCTGGTACCTCCTCCACGCTGCTGGAACTGTTCTTGGAGACAAAGCAGACCGTCTAGTGACGGCAGGTATGGATAATCCATCCTGGAGCTGGACCACATCATGGTACCAGCAGAATGCAGAACTAGAGAAGAATCAGTCACAAAGGATGAGGAAAGAGAAATGGTCTGTGGCCACCACCTGTAGAACCAGAACCTGCTGTTGCCCCTCCTGTCCACTTGGTGACGCTGTCATCAGAACCAAAGCAGCCAGAACTGGACTCACAGCCTCCTCTTCTAGTCCTCTTCTTAAATTTGTATTAAAACTTAATTGTAAACTGTGTTTCATTTCTACTCTTCCGTCTTTTAAATTCTCCTCTTAGAACTTATCTCATCTGAGATGCTGAGGTTTCCATGGCAATGACTCATACCTCTGAGGACGTCTCTGATTAAGTCCCTGAGGACTGGAGCATGTCTCTAATGACGTCTCTGGTGACGTCCCTGAGGACTGGAGCATGTCTCTAATGACGTCTCTGAGGACGTCTCTGATGAAGTCCCTGAGGACTGGAGCATGTCTCTAATGACATCTCTGGTGACGTCCCTGAGGACTGGAGCATGTCTCTAATGACGTCTCTGAGGACGTCTCTGATGAAGTCCCTGAGGACTGGAGCATGTCTCTAATGACATCTCTGGTGACGTCCCTGAGGACTGGAGCATGTCTCTAATGACGTCTCTGAGGACGTCTCTGATGAAGTCCCTGAGGACTGGAGCATGTCTCTAATGACGTCTCTGGTGACGTCCCTGAGGACTGGAGCATGTCTCTAATGACGTCTCTGAGGACGTCTCTGATGACGTCTCTGAGGACTGGAGCATGTCTCTGAGAACGTCTCTGATGAAGGCCCTGAGGACTGGAGCATGTCTCTAATGACGTCTCTGAGGACGTCTCTGATGAAGTCCCTGAGGACTGGAGCATGTCTCTGAGGATGTCTCTGATGACGTCTCTGGTGACGTCCCTGAGGACTGGAGCATGTCTCTAATGACGTCTCTGAGGACGTCTCTGATGACGTCTCTGAGGACTGGAGCATGTCTCTGAGAACGTCTCTGATGAAGGCCCTGAGGACTGGAGCATGTCTCTGATGACGTCTCTGAGGACGTCTCTGATGAAGTCCCTGAGGACTGGAGCATGTCTCTAATGACGTCTCTGAGGACGTCTCTGATGAAGTCCCTGAGGACTGGAGCATGTCTCTGAGGACGTCTCTGAGGACGTCTCTGGTGACGTCCCTGAGGACTGGAGCATGTCTCTGAGGATGTCTCTGATGACGTCTCTGGTGACGTCCCTGAGGACTGGAGCATGTCTCTAATGACGTCTCTGAGGACTGGAGCATGTCTCTGAGAACGTCTCTGATGAAGGCCCTGAGGACTGGAGCATGTCTCTAATGACGTCTCTGAGGACGTCTCTGATGAAGTCCCTGAGGACTGGAGCATGTCTCTGAGGACGTCTCTGAGGACGTCTCTGATGAAGTCCCTGAGGACTGGAGCATGTCTCTGAGGACGTCTCTGAGGACGTCTCTGATGAAGTCCCTGAGGACTGGAGCATGTCTCTGAGGACGTCTCTGAGGACGTCTCTGGTGACGTCCCTGAGGACTGGAGCATGTCTCTGAGGACGTCTCTGAGGACGTCTCTGGTGAAGTCCCTGAGGATGTTCACACCATCTGTGGAGTAGAGTTTCCTGCACTCTGTGGTATTTGTTTGTCACATGACTGTGGCAAACAAATACCACAGTCATGTGACGCCTACGTCAAGATTGAGCCATCAGCTGCCCACCTTCCTGAAAAGGAAGACGCCAGCAAAAGGACGTCGCTCCTCATTGTCACGTCGCCATATTTCAGAGGTAGAGAAAACTCATCAGGAAACATCTAGGATTCCTGCAGTGGTCACGTAGTTATTTATTTATTTGTTTATTTGTTTATTCCTCAGGGGGCCTCAGTGTTGATGCTAAACCATCAATCAAATTTGATAGGGTAAACAAGTGGAACAAGAGACAGGAAACGGAATAAACCACCACACACTGATACAATATGACCATTGTCTGTCGTTTGTCTGTGGTTTGTGGTTTGTCTTTTTATATCTGTGGTTTGTCTGTTGTTCGTCTTTTTATATCTGTTTGTCTGTGGTTTGTTTTTTTATATCTGTGGTTTGTCTGTGGTTTGTCTGTTTATATCTATTACTGTAACTCACTTCTCATCAGGATCCCTGATAAAAGTCTTCAAAGACTTCAGTATGTTCAAAACATCTGAAGGATCCTGATGAGAGTTCGTAAACACGAACACATCACCCCTGTTCTTCATCACTTCATCGTCTTCACATCTCCACCAGGATTGATTATAAGATCTCTCTCCTCACTCACCAGTGTAACGCCCCCCCTACCTGAAAGAACTACTCACCCCACTGACCTCAACACCATCCCTCCGTTCTACCCACTCATACCGCCTCCTCCTTCCCCGGACTAAGCTCAGCACCATGGGTGATCGGGCCTTCTGTTCTGCTGCCCCTCGTCTGTGGAATGACCTCCCTGACCATCTCAGGGCTCCACAGATGACTGACAAATTTAAAAAAGGACTTAAAACTTTCCTTTTTAGCAGAACCTATAACTGTAATTAACATTAATGCTTTTGGTCACGTTTTTTTATAGTTATTATTTTATTGTTTTATTGATGCTTTTATCTGCTTTTGCCTTGTAACACTTTGAGATTTGACCCAAATGTAAAGTGCGTTATAAATTAAATGTATTATTATTATTATTATTATATCTGTTGTTTGTCTATTGTTTGTCTGTGGTTTGTCTTTTTAGATCTGTGGTTTGTCTGTGGTTTCTTTTTATATCTGTTGTTTGTCTGTGGTTTGTCTGTTTATATCTGTGGTTTGTCTGTGGTTTGTCTGTGGTTTCTTTTTATATCTGTTGTTTGTCTGTTTATATCTGTGGTTTGTCTGTTTATGTCTGTGGTTTGTCTGTGGATTGTCTGTGGTTTGTCTTTATATCTGTCGTTTGTCTGTGGTTTGTTTTTTTATAGCTGTTGTTTGTCTGTGGTTTGTCTGTTTATATCTGTTGTTTGTCTGTGGTTTGTCTGTTTATGTCTGTGGTTTGTCTGTTTATATCTGTGGTTTGTCTGTGGTTTCTTTTTATATCTGTTGTTTGTCTGTGGTTTGTCTGTTTATATCTGTTGTTTGTCTGTGGTTTGTCTGTTTATATCTGTGGTTTGTCTTTTTATGTCTGTGGTTTGTCTGTTTATATCTGTGGTTTGTCTGTTTATATCTGTGGTTTGTCTGTTTATATCTGTCGTTTGTCTGTGGTTTGTCTGTTTATATCTGTGGTTTGTCTTTTTATGTCTGTGGTTTGTCTGTTTATATCTGTGGTTTGTCTGTTTATATCTGTCGTTTGTCTGTGGATGAGGCAGATTAGATGCTACAGTGGAGTTCTGCTGCCCTCTGCTGGTTGTTTTTTATCTGACACCTCATCATCATCACTTTCTTCCTGCTACTCCAGTTAATATAAATTTCGTCTCTGCTGAGGCTCTCAGATCCGTGGCGGTGTTTTGACGGACAGGTGACAGGTGACAGGTGACATCTTACTCAGAATGGTGATCCGGTTCCGTGCTGCTGATGATTTCACGTGATGTAGATGTTGGTGCGGTGATTCCGCTGAAGGTCAGCTCTCCCAGGAATGGTCACATGATGTCTCTCTGTGTCTCTACAGGTGTCAAACTGCCGGAGTGCTCCCAGCGGCCTGTAGAGAAGGTGAGCAAAGCTACCGGCCCGACCCAGTCGACCCATCCAACACCAGAAAGCGGTCCAGCACAACACCAGCCGGAGCAGTTGCTGAGAACGCAGGAGTCACGGCACCGCCTGCTGGATGAAATGTGCAGCAAATACAACCCAGGCGCCGCCCAGCAGAAGGTCTCGAAGAGGCTTGTGTCGCAGGTCTTTGTGGAGGACCGGCACAAGCTCCTGTACTGCTCAATTCCCAAAGTCGGCTGCTCCAACTGGAAGCAGATGATTCTGGTTTTGTCTGGAAAAGCCAATCACACACAGTTTGATGATGTCCACCGTAGAGGCTTAATCCCGCGGCTGTCAGGCTACAATGACAAGGGCATCGCCGACAGAATGGACTCCTACACCAAAGTTCTATTTGTCCGGGAGCCTCTCGAGCGTCTGGTGTCCGCCTTCCGGGACAAGTTTGAGAATCCAAGCAAGTACTACCACTCCGTGTTCGGCCGCGCCATCATCCGCCGATACCGCAAAAACGCCACAGAGACCATGCTGAGCACCGGTAACAACGTCACCTTCAAGGAATTCATCCAGTACCTGCTGGACCCGAATCGCCCGGTGGGCATGGACGTCCATTGGGAGCGGTTCCACCAGTTGTGTAACCCCTGCGTCATCAAGTACGACTTCATCGGGAGATTCGAGAACATCACTGAAGAAAGCATCATCGTGCTGCGGAGACTCGGAGCGCCGATGAACCTCAAGTACCCCGGATCTGATGACAGGTACCCGCATGTGAGGACTTCCTCCACAATCACTGAGAAGTACTTCTCCTCTCTGAGCCCCACAGTGCGGCAGAAGGTCTTCGACTTTTACTACAAGGACTACCTGTTGTTCGGCTACCCCAAACCCTCCAGTACCCTGCACGAAGCCTGAACGGGGTTTCATCCTCTGTCCTGCCGTACGGCGCCAAACACGGATCTCTACACTCTGACCGGCCTTTTTTCTTCACCCACAATGCAGCTGGTGTGACATCACTGAGGCTGAACCTACGCCGGCCGACAGACGCACCGCGACTTAAGTAAACACCTACAAATAGATCAAACACAATCATTGAAGAAAACATCTTCATCAATCTGACGTCAGAGCGGCACCGCAGGAGCCACGACACAAAGGAGCGTCATGTGACTCGGAATGAAACGTTAATCAAAATCGGGAAAACCACAAATAAACGTAATAATGACCCGAACATGCACACAACCCAGAATTGCAGTAAACCCGTTTATTTATCCCCTTATATCTACTGTATAGATCTAAATCTATATAGATAATCTATATAGATCTATATAAAGATATATATATGTATAGATATCTACAGATATATATATTATACTCTCTCAATCTGACATCCGGTGTCACCATGGCAACGTTTGCACCGGGTTCAGGCCCCCACATCCAAAAGCTGTTTTGTTTAGCTCCGGGTTCTGTTCATGTTCGGGTCACTATTAGTTAACTGACCCAGATTCCAGACTCTCCCTCTGATGATCAGGGTTCCCTTCGTTGATTGAACGTTTTCATTCTGGCGGTAAAAGACGACAGTAACTCTCAGCTCATTGTAACGCCATGCGGTGCCGATGATGTCATCACTACAGCGGCTCTGATTGGCTGGAGAGAACAGACAAACTCCGGATCCATGAGTTCAAGTGAGATAAGTGATAGTAGATTCCTGCACCGCCGACTTTGTGCTGCATTCTGGGACTTTTGGAATTGTCGCTCAAACAGAGGAGGAAGTTCTCCTCGGGATGAGTTCACGTCCATCGGGTCATTTCTTCCCTTTTATATCGTTCCTTCCTCTTCCGGACTATCGTGTTCTGAGCGGGAGGTTCTTCGGTCCTGGGTTTATTCTTTAATGTGAAAATCTAAAATCTGGGATTATGAAGGAAAACCTGTTGAGGTTTTGATTTTTAATGTTCGTGTGGGAGTTTAATAAATGATTCTTTTGATTCTGGTTTTGTTGTTCTGTTTTTTTTTACAGCCATACACTCATTATAAAGAACAACACAAAAGTAAACGGATGAACTGGCGACCATGAAGGCACCATGACTATCAGTGATTATGGTCATTAATGCTAACGTGATCACGTGATCATGGCTCCGTGTTTGTAGAGTGTAACCGCTGGGGCTGGAACAGAAGACCTCCCACATCCACATCCACATCCACATCTCCAGGTTCCTGGTGCAGCTCTCAGGCCCGTTAACAGACTCGTCTCAAAAACACAAAACCAAACCTCCTACTTTCTCAGGAAGCAAGTTTTAGCGAGTGTTTGGATCTTCAACCACCTGCATTCACCTGTGTGTGAATGTAGGTGTGTTAATACAGGTGTGTGAATGTAGGTGTGTTAATACAGGTGTGTGAATGCAGGTGTGTTAATACAGGTGTGTTAATACAGGTGTGTGAATGTAGGTGTGTTAATACAGGTGTGTGAATGTAGGTGTGTTAATACAGGTGTGTGAATGTAGGTGTGTTAGGTGTGTGAATGTAGGTGTGTTAATACAGGTGTGTGAATGTAGGTGTGTTAGGTGTGTGAATGTAGGTGTGTGAATGTAGGTGTGTTAATACAGGTGTGTGAATGTAGGTGTGTTAGGTGTGTGAATGTAGGTGTGTGAATGTAGGTGTGTTAATACAGGTGTGTGAATGTAGGTGTGTTAGGTGTGTGAATGTAGGTGTGTGAATGTAGGTGTGTTAGGCGTGTGAATGTAGGTGTGTGAATGTAGGTGTGTTAGGCGTGTGAATGTAGGTGTGTTAGGCGTGTGAATGTAGGTGTGTTAGGCGTGTGAATGTAGGTGTGTTAGGCGTGTTAATACAGGTGTGTGAATGTAGGTGTGTGAATGTAGGTGTGTGAATGTAGGTGTGTGAATGTAGGTGTGTGAATGTAGGTGTGTTAGGTGGGTTAATACAGGTGTGTGAATGTAGGTGTGTTAGGCGTGTTAATACAGGTGTGTGAATGTAGGTGTGTGAATGTATGTGTGTTAGGCGTGTGAATGTAGGCGTGTGAATGTAGGTGTGTTAGGCGTGTTAATACAGGTGTGTGAATGTAGGTGTGTGAATGTAGGTGTGTGAATGTAGGTGTGTTAGGTGGGTTAATACAGGTGTGTGAATGTAGGTGTGTTAGGTGGGTTAATACAGGTGTGTGAATGTAGGTGTGTTAGGCGTGTTAATACAGGTGTGTGAATGTAGGTGTGTTAATACAGGTGTGTGAATGTAGGTGTGTTAATACAGGTGTGTGAATGTAGGTGTGTTAGGTGGGTTAATACAGGTGTGTGAATGTAGGTGTGTTAGGCGTGTTAATACAGGTGTGTGAATGTAGGTGTGTTAATACAGGTGTGTGAATGTAGGTGTGTTAATACAGGTGTGTGAATGTAGGTGTGTTAGGTGGGTTAATACAGGTGTGTGAATGTAGGTGTGTTAGGCGTGTTAATACAGGTGTGTGAATGTAGGTGTGTTAATACAGGTGTGTGAATGTAGGTGTGTTAATACAGGTGTGTGAATGTAGGTGTGTTAATACAGGTGTGTGAATGTAGGCGTGTGAATGTAGGTGTGTTAGGTGTGTTAATACAGGTGTGTGAATGTAGGTGTGTTAATACAGGTGTGTGAAAGTAGGTGTGTTAGGTGTGTGAATGTAGGTGTGTTAGGAACAATCCAAGGTAACACCAGTGGGGCTCTGTCTGCCTGTGTGTGTGTGTGTGTGTGTGTGTGTGTGTGTGTGTGTGTGTGTGTGTGTGTGTGTGTGTGTGTGTGTGTGTGTGTCCCTCTCTCTGTAGTCAAAGAGAGCTTTGTGTCTGATTCGTCTCTCACCTCTTCTTGGACTCTCAGGGCGTCTCACTCTCTCCGCCCTGAGGGGTGAGACAGTCTCCTGCCCCTCCCCCTAACTGTGCCTCCCCATCTCTTTGTCTGAAAAGGTCCTGAGGGGGACGCCGTCAGTCTCTGCCTCCACACACAGATGCAGGCTCCTCCGAGCTCCTTCCTCCCGTCGTTGCAATAATTTGATTCTACCAAGTAAAGGTTGTTTGCTGTGGGAGGAACCGGATTAGGGAGCGGAGGAGGGACAGGAGGAGGGAGTTGAGGAGGGACCAGAGGAGGGACAGGAGGAGGGACAAGAGGAGGGACAGGAGGAGGGAGCTGAGGAGGGAGTGGAAGAGGGACAGGAGGAGGGACAGGAGGAGGGACAAGAGGAGGGAGCGGAGGAGGGACAGGAGGAGGGAGCGGAGGAGGGACAGGAGGAGGGACAAGAGGAGGGACAAGAGGAGGGAGCTGAGGAGGGACAAGAGGAGGGAGCTGAGGAGGGACAAGAGGAGGGAGCTGAGGAGGGACAAGAGGAGGGAGCTGAGGAGGGACAAGAGGAGGGAGCTGAGGAGGGACAAGAGGAGGGAGCTGAGGAGGGAGCTGAGGAGGGACAAGAGGAGGGAGCTGAGGAGGGACAAGAGGAGGGAGCTGAGGAGGGACAAGAGGAGGGAGCTGAGGAGGGACAAGAGGAGGGACAAGAGGAGGGACAAGAGGAGGGAGCTGAGGAGGGACAGGAGGAGGGACAAGAGGAGGGACAAGAGGAGGGACAAGAGGAGGGAGCTGAGGAGGGACAAGAGGAGGGAGCTGAGGAGGGACAAGAGGAGGGAGCTGAGGAGGGACAAGAG
Organism: Lophius americanus; assembly: GCA_037951165.1. Lineage (NCBI taxonomy): Eukaryota > Metazoa > Chordata > Actinopteri > Lophiiformes > Lophiidae > Lophius > Lophius americanus. Next base: position 6,450,554 of record JBBDHG010000056.1, read on the forward strand.
GAGAGAGCGGAGGAGGGACAGGAGGAGGGACAGGAGGAGGGACAAGAGGAGGGAGCTGAGGAGGGACAAGAGGAGGGAGCTGAGGAGGGACAAGAGGAGGGAGCTGAGGAGGGACAAGAGGAGGGAGCTGAGGAGGGACAGGAGGAGGGAACTGAGGAGGGACAGGAGGAGGGAGCTGAGGAGGGACAGGAGGAGGGAACTGAGGAGGGAACTGAGGAGGGAGCTGAGGAGGGAGCTGAGGAGGGACAGGAGGAGGGAGCGGAGGAGGGAGCGGAGGAGGGACAGGAGGAGGGAGCTGAGGAGGGACAGGAGGAGGGAGCTGAGGAGGGACAGGAGGAGGGAGCTGAGGAGGGACAGGAGGAGGGACAAGAGGAGGGACAAGAGGAGGGAGCTGAGGAGGGACAAGAGGAGGGAGCTGAGGAGGGACAAGAGGAGGGAGCTGAGGAGGGACAAGAGGAGGGAGCTGAGGAGGGACAAGAGGAGAGAGCGGAGGAGGGACAGGAGGAGGGACAGGAGGAGGGACAAGAGGAGGGACAAGAGGAGGGAGCTGAGGAGGGACAAGAGGAGGGAGCTGAGGAGGGACAAGAGGAGGGAGCTGAGGAGGGACAAGAGGAGGGAGCTGAGGAGGGACAAGAGGAGGGAGCTGAGGAGGGACAAGAGGAGGGAGCTGAGGAGGGACAAGAGGAGGGAGCTGAGGAGGGAGCTGAGGAGGGAGCGGAGGAGGGACAGGAGGAGGGACAGGAGGAGGGAGCGGAGGAGGGACAGGAGGAGGGACAGGAGGAGGGACAGGAGGAGGGAGCGGAGGAGGGACAGGAGGAGGGAGCTGAGGAGGGAGCGGAGGAGGGACAGGAGGAGGGACAAGAGGAGGGACAAGAGGAGGGAGCTGAGGAGGGACAAGAGGAGGGACAATAGGAGGGACAAGAGGAGGGAGCTGAGGAGGGAGCGGAGGAGGGACAGGAGGAGGGAGCGGAGGAGGGACAGGAGGAGGGACAGGAGGAGGGACAGGAGGAGGGAGCGGAGGAGGGACAGGAGGAGGGACAGGAGGAGGGAGCGAAGGAGGGACAGGAGCAGGGACAGGAGGAGGGAGCGGAGGAGGGACAGGAGGAGGGACAGGAGGAGGGAGCGGAGGAGGGACAGGAGGAGGGAGCGGAGGAGGGACAGGAGGAGGGAGTGGAGGAGGGACAGGAGGAGGGACAGGAGGAGGGACAGGAGGAGGGAGCGGAGGAGGGACAGGAGGAGGGAGCGGAGGAGGGACAGGAGGAGGGAGCGGAGGAGGGAGCGGAGGAGGGACAGGAGGAGGGACAGGAGGAGGGACAGGAGGAGGGACAGGAGGAGGGACAGGAGGAGGGACAGGAGGAGGGACAGGAGGAGGGACAGGAGCTTCTCTTCTCTGTTTCTGACAGCCTGCTCAGAAATAGTTCCCTAACTTAAGATGATCAAAGGTCCCAAACCTCTGCAGACGGTCCTGACCTTTGACCCTGATCCACACACGAGGCTGAGAAGTGTTTCTCCACAGAATACATACAGCATGTACCATCAGCCATAATATTATAACCACGGAGAGGGGAAGTCAGAATACCCTTCCTGTCTGGTTACCAGTCAGTGGTTGGGGGCTGAAGGATGTGACCTATGAACCCAGCGCCATCGGGACATCAGAGCGGCGTCTTCCTCCGACATTCTGGCCTCCGACACGGAGTCTGTGTGAAGGAAGTGACCGACGGACGTCTGACTCGCTCGGCTCCGCCTCATCTTCTTATCTCGGCCACCCTCCGTGCGTAGAATCGGATCGGCGCTGGCAGCACCTCGGGCGGCTTTAGAAGATATGTAAATCTTTAAACTTGTTACGCGGCTCCCTCGCACGCCGTCTAATTGAAGTCACTGCAGGCTTTCTTTAATTAGAGCGTTGACTTCTTCTGCCGTTTGCTCAGTGGAGGAGGCCCGCGGCGCCCGAGGCCAGAGCTAACGGAAGAGCGGCGTGTTGACTGACTCCAGCAGCAGAAATAAAGACCGGGAGCCGCTTCAGTTTGTCGTTAGGGGATTATTATTACACGCACAATAGTTTCCCATCAGCCCCGGTTCCATCGTGTCAGAGATAAACGGGCACAGCACATGAGATTGTTTTGAGTTTCTCAAACTGCACGACATAGAAGGACCCCATTAAAGACAAAATACAGCTTTTATACGATCAGCTTATTTATTGAACCACAAAGGTTCTCTGACACCAGCTGGGTCCGTGTGAAAGAGGCTCCGCCCCTTAAAGACTGAATCCTGAAAACTCCCAACATGCATGAAAAACGGTTTCCAGCTGGACTAGACCCACACAGACCCGGTTCAACCACATCATCACGTCGGTAGAACATCTTCAGCAGCAGGAAGTTGTTTCCTAGCTCTGACCAGCAGCACACTATGCCAATATCAACAGAAGTCAAGAAGGTGAGTGAGGTCCAATCAGTCTGGGAAGGGTTCTCAAGCTGGTTTTAAGGTTCTGGGACTCAAGAGATCCACAGTGAGACACATCATCTACACATGGAGAAGACCTGGAACAATAGAGAACCTTCACAGAAGTGGACCACCTACCAGAGCTCCGCCAAAAGCACGGAGAGGGTTCATTCAGGAGGTCACAGAAGATTCAAAGAGAACATCCAAGACCCTGCAGGCCTCTCTCACCTCAGTAAAGGTCAGAGGTCATGACTCCACTGTTCCAGAGACACTGCGCTAAAATGGCATTATGGGAGAGTGATGAGGAGAAAACTGCTGCCGACCCAGAAGAACATGAAGGATGGTCCGAATTTACCCACAACACACCTTGATGACCCTCAGAGCTTCTGAGAGAATCTTCTTTGGACTGATGAGTGGAAAGTTTGAAGACGGGGGTCCGGCTCCATCTGGTGGAAACCAAACACAGCATTCCACCCGGTTACCGGTCCGTGAGGTCACCGGTCTGTGGGTTGAAGAACAAGTTGTGGAGTGGTGGAGTCAAAGTCTGGACCAGAACCCCACTGAAATGCTCTGAAGGGACGTTAGAAGATCAGTACTTGCTCACAAACCCTCCAGTGTTTCCACAATGAAGCAGGTTCTGGAAGGAACCTCCATGGTGAGACCAGAGTCTTCATCAGACGCTCTTCAAACAAACCCTGAGACCTTCTATCTTCTTCTGGCAGAATGAAGGAGAAGGATATCTTCATCTTCACATCTCCTGAATAGCTCTGTGGTCCACCATCACCAGACTGGACCGTAAACTCACGGGCTTCGTCAGCGATGTCGGTGATGAATATGAAGAGCGGAATTAAACGGATCCTTGCGCGTGACTCCATCTCGCAGTGCGCAGTAATTGAAATGGCGCGTGAGCCCCGGGGCGACTGTGAGGGCAGAATGCATGACGGGAGACGTCACCGGGCTCCGGAGCCGGAGGGATGTTTGATGTAGCTCAGACACGAGAGGTGCGCTGGAAGCACGCGCGTCCCTGAGCCGTACGTGTTCTATTCACGTTAAAAACGGAACCTCTGCGGCGCGCGCAGGACCCTACAGGAACGCCTTATCTCGACCCCCGGGGTTAGTTAAAGGCCCCGGGCCGGACTCCTCTAAGTCCTCCTCTTTCTCCTCTCAACCGGGCTCATTTGGCTCCTTCTGCTCCGCGCGCGCCCAAAGAGACACACCGATCCGGAGCCGCCGGTATCCTCGGATCTCCAAGTCCGGACCTGATCTTACAGACGGCTTTCATGTCCACTGTGTCGGTCTCCTCTCAGGTAAGAACCACCTCCATCTTCTGGGTCTATCTACACCCAAAGTTCTCCACGAAGATCCTGGGATTCACATCCGAGCCCACTGCTTCAGGACGGACCCGGATACGTGCTGATCTACGCCAGACACCATTCAAAATATTTCCGTTTTAATTCTCATAGATATCGGCGTATTTATTTCAAAAAATCCGGGATTTCTGAGACTTATCAGTAATTATAGGAAAACATGTTGAATTCGGCCCATTAAAAAGTAAATAAAATCAGGAGATTTCCCCCCAAAACCTGAACTTTAACCTTTAGATGGGCTGTGTGTTAGTCGTTCGTAAGTATGGAATTAAGTTTGTGTTCATGCTCAGATCTTACGCCGAATTTTCAAGTTCACTCACCATGAATAAAATCCTGTTTTATCCGGATCAGATAGTTTCAACGTCCTCTTTTAGCGAGGATGCTTAAAGTGATAGGCTTCTTAAATGTTGTCTGGTTCCTCCACTGAAACTTGATTTATAGGTCGGGATTTTTGCTTTGTGTGATTCTCAGCTTTCAGGTAAAATAGGTGATTGGATCTGTTTTTTAGCCTGACCTGTCAATCAGTCGGTGACATCATCGTGTCCATGCCTCATGGAGGTTGGTTTTTTATTCATGAGATGTTGGAGATCTGGATTCTGTAATCAGCAGAGATCTGCAGACAGGAGCTCCGTCTGTTATTTCTTGTCATTTAAACTCCTTCTCCTCCATCGGAGTCCTCCTCCTCCTCCTCTCATGGGGGAGGGGGGTTGGGGATGCTTGTCAGTTTGGCCTTGAGCCGCATTAAGGCCTCAGGCCAGAGACATAAAGCTGCTGCAGCTCCTCCTCCTCCTCCTCCGCTTCACCTTTCATGCTTCACAGATCTTCTCTCTCTCCCACAGAATCCAGAGAGAGACTGAACACACACACACACACACACAAACACACACACACACTCACACTCCAAAAAAGCTGATCCGTCGTTTGTTGCTCCTTTTTGACGGGTTCGTCTTCATGGACTCCTGTCCACCGTTTGTGCTGCTGTCAGAACCTCGGACTCTGGACCAATGGGAGGCCTCCATCGTGATGTGGTAACCCACTGTGTTGAGCTCAGGTGTGTTCTGACCTCTTGTCACCTTTGACAGGAGGGGCGGAGCATGTCCAGGATGTCCCTGAGCCGCTCGCCAGTGTCCCCGATGAACACCCAGGGCATCCCCTCCCCCGCACAGCTCACCAAGGCCAATGCCCCCGTCCACATCGATGTGGGGGGGCATATGTACACCAGCAGCCTGGCCACACTCACCAAATACCCGGAGTCTAGGTAATGGAAGCGGTCTGTCCTTCCATCCATCTGTCTGTCTGTCTTTGCATCTGTCTGTCTGTCTGTTCTTGCATCTGTCTGTCTGTCGTACAACGTTTTGCGTCCTCTAAACTGGTGAAAGGTTGTTTTTTTTAATCTATTAATGAACAAAATGTAATCAAGTATTTAAATTAGAGTTATTTTCCATTACCGACGTTTCCCACAGAAAACGTCCACAGTTAATCATGTTGGGATGTTTCCGCTGAAGGTAAACCCCCGGCAGGACTGAGTTTTGCTTCTGCTTCCTGTTTGTGTCTCAGGATCGGGCGCCTGTTCAGCGGCACCGAGCCCATCGTGTTGGACAGCCTGAAGCAGCACTACTTCATCGACAGAGACGGAGACATCTTCCGCTACGTCCTCGGCTTCCTGCGGACCTGCAAGCTGCTGCTGCCGGACGACTTCCAGGTAAACCAGCGGGACAATCCTCGCCCGCCCTGTGGAACGCCACGACCGGTTTACGACTGGTAGTAATTATAAAATCCGGAGATCCGGATATCAGAGGGTGAAAATAAAAGCATGAAATATTTCACCAGTCCTTAAAATAAATGGGGGAAATACCTTTATAATAATAATGGAGATTCATAATGTTGGAGAGAGAGAGAGGACGTCTGAGGACAGGAGGAAAAGTGTCCTTGTGGAGATCTTCAAGAGAGCTTCAGCAGCTAGAGAGGAATGGAGCTGATGGTCCATGTGATGAAGATGTGGGGAAGAGTGACGGAAGCAGGTGAAGAAAAGAAGAGACAATCTGTGAGCAGCAGGATGGTTACATACCAAGAAAGATCTCTAGAGATGAGAAGTTTGCTCTGAGAGAGCTGATGGAGAAGAAGAGAGAAGGTCAGAAGGAGACGGTGGAGAAGGTCAGAAGGAGACGGTGGAGAAGGTCAGAAGGAGACGGTGGAGAAGGTCAGAAGGAGCTGCGTTGTGAAGAAGCAAGTGCAGTTCAAGAGGTTTCTGGATGTGGCGCGAGAGGACATGCAGTTGGTTGGTGGGGACGGTGACATGCAGAGGACATGGGGAGATGGAGACAGATGATCTGCTGTAGAAACCAGAGAAGAAAAAGGAAGGTGCTCATAATAATAAAATCTGATGTGACAACAACACGCCATTAACTCAGAGTCTTCGCCGCCTTCTTCTCCAGCACCGCTTGACCCCGACACTCCGGAGACGTTTACACAATGTATGTTTTTATTTGTTTGTATAATGTTAAACTGTTGTTGAGTTGGAGCGTAGCCACGCCGTCACAACTCCGCCGCCTACTGGCCTGGCGTTCACACTACAGCGTCGCTTTTACGCGGGCGTTTTGACATTGCTTATTTTTGGGGGGCACTGTTGTCATGGTAATAGTGTTTGTCTCCACCAGGAGTTCCCCCAGCTCTACGAGGAGGCCCGCTACTACCAGCTGGCGCCGATGGTGCGGGAGTTGGAGCGCTGGCATGCGGAGCGGGAGGCCCAGCGGGCGCCACCCTGCGAGTGTCTGGTGGTCCGGGTCGCGCCGGATCTGGGCGAGAGGATCTCGCTGAGCGGAGAAAAGGTTCTGATCGAAGAGATTTTCCCTGAGACCGGAGACGTCATGTGTAACTCTGTCAACGCCGGCTGGAACCAGGACCCGACCCACGTCATCCGCTTCCCCCTCAACGGCTACTGCCGGCTAAACTCAGTGCAGGTGAGACAGCGTCACCAGGGCGACCGACCCTAAACGTCACCGTGGCGACCCAAAACAGCTGCTTCTTTCTCCTCAATGTAACGTAATGGATTCTCAAGGCAGAAGTTGGAATTCTGACATGAAACCAGAGGAGAAACTATTTTACTCCTCACGTTAGACTTTCACTAGCTAACCGCTACTAGCTGCTCTTCTAGCTGCTAACTAACTGTTTGTATTAACCAACTACTTCTACTAACTATAAACTAACTGCTACTAGCGCCGGAGGAAACAGTCGTACGCCTTAATAATGTTTGCACAGGATGGCGAGAAGGAATTAAGGTGTAGGTAAGTTTGTAGTGAGTCTGCCTTAAAGGGGCGGGGCGTTCACCTGAAACTCTGTTTCTGGCTGCAGGTCCTGGAGCGTCTTCTCCAGAGGGGCTTCAGCATCAGGGCATCCTGCGGAGGTGGCGTGGACTCCTCCCAGTTCAGCGAGTACGTCCTGTGTCGTGAGTTGCTCAGCCAATCCATCAGCAGCACCCCGGTCCGGATCAAACAGGAACCTCTGGACTGAACCCCGATCAAGCTGGAACCTCTGGACTTAACCACGATGCGTTTCAGACTGGTACCTCTGGATTGAACCCCGATCCGGATCAAGCTGGAACCTCCGGACTGAACGCCGTCACCTCTCGACTGGCGGCAAAAATCCAAAACGCCACTGGAACGCCTGGCGGCGGTTAGGCGACAGGTAACGGACTCGGATCTACGTGTAAATAAAGTTTTAATGACTGTCGGTAAACATCGTAAACAACGTGATTGATAACTCGTGTTTTATAAGTACGTTGATTCCTTTGTATTAAACGTTTTTTAAAGTGTATATTAAAGTATTTGTTTACATGTCCTGACACAAAGAGGACAACGTCTCTGCTTCGACGTTTCCTCCCTGATGAAAACACGCCGCACACTTCTTTATTTTCTTTATTTCATTTTTTTGCAAAGGTACAAACAGCTGTAAAATTGCATTGCCTGAAATGCGTCAGGATTAGATACAGAATGTAGGAAATATAAATAGTCGCAAAAGTTGTGTCCTTCCAACGGGTGGTGGTGGTGACGGCGGAGCGTTCCTACGCCGCAGACTTGGTTAGCGGTTAGTTTTATACGATACAAACCAAAATGCCCAATATGAAGAGAAAAAAACAAACATTTAAAGCATTAAAAACCTTCAAAGGTCAAAGTTCACACCCTTTCCAAAGAAGTCATCTTAAAAACAAACTGCATAATAATTAAAAACTCTAATTCGTCCTTTAACGTGTCGGTCGCCGTGACGACCAGGAGACTGCAGGGACGCCGTCTGAGCCGTTAGCCGCCCGCCTGAGTGAGATTCATCGTTTAGGAGAGCCAGCTCCATGTGACCAAACAAAAACTGCCAATCATGTCATTTAAAGGAACAGTTAACATTTCAATCAGCTGAGAGTTAGTGTTCAGACTATGCCCACATTTGTTTGCTAAATATCAAGCTAGAAGCAGCTGCTTAGCTTAGCATCAAGACTGGAAACAGCTAAACATAAAGACTGTACTCTGGTAGCAACAACTATCTTAGCATAACAACGGATCGGGTGGAAACTAGCTTGGCTAATCATAAAGACTGTGACCAATTGGAAACAGCTAGCCTGCAGATTAGCCTAGTTTCTAGACTAATCTGATGAAAAGTTTAGCTTGGCTAACTTAGCTTTTAGATTCGAAACAAGGGGACTTGGCTAGCTTAGCTTGACACAAAAACTGGAGGCTGACACAGCCAAGCTGTTTAGCTTAGCATAAAACTGGAGCCAGGGGGAGATGGCAAGCCTAGCTCCCTGCTACAAATGCAGCAATAGCGTTAAATATTTTAATACAAAAGTTCACCTACGTTTAACCGTTTTGATGTGCCATAATCACATCATTCCCGTCACCCAGAGCAAACCTGCACCTCAGCCGTGACGGTTAAATTAACGTCACTGCGATGGTTGTGAACGCATCATCAGAACAGCTCCTCCTACCACTGGACGCTAAGCTAAGCTAGCCCATCATTCCCAGTCTTAATGCTAAGCTAACGGGCTGTGAGATTCTGATTGGAGTCCGTCTCAAACTTTAAAACTCTCAGTAAATCTTTTCCTTATAGAAACCTGTGTCGGTATCCCAGAAATCCACGCCTCTCACCCACAATGGCCGATTGGTCGTTCCGAGGGCACTTTGTCAAACATCTACATCCTTCTCCTAAACGTGATGGTAACTTTACCAACGCCACATGAGCCGGCGTCCTGCGAGCGCTCTGGACAACAGGAAGTGGCTGAATGGAGCCGCGATGGTTCGGAAGGGCGACACTCGAAGGCACCTGTTCAGGTCGCGTGGGGCCACTCCCACTCCAGAGGGTCCACTCCCACTCCAGAGGGTCCACTCCCACTCCAGAGGGTCCACTCCCACTCCAGAGGGTCCACTCCCACTCCAGAGGGTCCACTCCCACTCCAGAGGGTCTCCTTTTAGACCCAAACCTTTCAACATCTTAATATTAAAATCTGTTGACGTTTAAACCCTCGGGATCTCTAGAAGGAGCTGTTAGAAGTCTCAAGTCATCAAAGGTCAAGGTGCATTGTGGGTAATATCACCAGAAGCAGTCTGTTGTTTTGTTGATTTTGATCCATTTATGTCCGACTGCGCCAAGGTCACACCAGAAATTGAAACAGTGGATTTATTGGAATATTTGTTATTGATGAAGCTAAGCTCAAGAGCTAACAGGCTAGCTAGCCAACAGTTAACAGGCTCAGAGCTGTGATTGCTCTTTTTTATTTCTTATAAGACACATGGCCATCACTGAAGATCCCCTGTCATGATATTAGATCTTAATGTTCTGAGAGGCTGAGAAACACAATGTGACACGAAAACACTGACAGCTATTGCGCTAGCCTAGCCGGCTAGTGGTGTGGTGAGATCATTAACTATGGCAGCTAACCAATTAGTCTTACTAGTAGTCACTTCATCATTGTCGCTAAAGCTCCTCTGCTGAAATAAACTCTTATTAACATGGCGGGAGAAAATCTTACGTCATGACTCAAGCTAAGCTAACGAGGTAACAACAGCCAATCAGCTGTTAAGAACCGAAGGTTGAAGCTCAGAGAGCTCAAACTTCCTGCTTTTGCAACTCTTTACTGGATTAAATGTTGATTGAAATGTTCAGACGCGCAAGGCTATGTAGCAGTTAGCTCATGAGCTACATCCGGCTCCCTTATTAGCGTTGAAGATAGCCGGGACATCGCTGCAATAACAGGCAGCTCTTCGGTTGATAGTTTAGTCAACTGCTCCACAGACACTTAGCAGCAGGGCATTTTCCGCTACGACTCATCGCCCGAAGCTGAGGAGCTAACAAGCTAGCTACCTGATTGTTAGCAAGATGAAATCTCCTCCGGCGATACTTTATAGAATAAAATGTCCAGACGAGCAAAGCGGGCGATACTAACCAGCTAGTGGTTAGCTCATAAACTAGTGTAGCTCAGCACTTTGCCCTGCGAGGACTGGTCACATGACCCTCTCATGCTTCAGAACCTCCACAATAAGACACTGCTGTGATTTCGGGTGTGACCTGGACTCCAGCAGATGTGACCCGCCTGGAGGCCAATGACGTCCTTTTTAAAAAACACGTAAAGTAGAGGTTGGGTTGAGTCCAGAAGACAAACTAACAGGTAAAAGACTTGAAGATCGGACTGCCCACTGAAACAACGTGGTTGAGGTGATGATGGCTGAAGGGGGGGGGGGCTAATCCAGAAGGCGATCTGCAGTGGGCCTAGTTCTTCCTGGAGGGACTCCTTATTTCAGCAGCGCCTTGTAGAGCGTTAGTGAGTGGGCCATGGAGCGGTCCTGCTCCAGACAGTAGATGAAGTCCCTGAGGTTAACCCGTGTGATTCGCTGACGGAGCTGCTGGCGGGAGGAGGAGGCCGCGGAGGAGCCCGCACTGGAAACCGAGGCCACCTGAAGGAGAAGCAGAGGAGCGTCAGGCCGTTTCAAATCAGCATTTTAGAAAGTTCTGTGAGAAAGAGGCTCCGCCCCCTTACAGACTAAATCCTACAAACTACCAAACTGCATGAAGAGCTGGTTCAGGCTGGACTGGACCAACCCAGACCGGATCATCACTATCCAAAACCAACAGAAATTCCAGAAGGTGATTGAGGTCCATCAGTTTGGATGGGTTCTAAAACTGTTTCTGAGGTTCTGGCTCTCCACAGATCCACAGTGACACACATCCTCTACACATGGAGAAGACCTGGACCAACAGAGAACCTTCACAGAAGTGGACCACCTTCCAGAGTTCCTCCAAGAGAACGGTGAAGGTTCATTCAGGAGGTCACAGAAGATCCAGAAAGAAAATCAAGGACTTGCAGGCCTCTCTCTCCTCAGTAAAGGTCAGAGGTCATGGCTCCACTTTTCCAGAGACACTGGGCTAACATAGCATCATGGGAGAGTGATGAGGAGAACCACGGCTGACCCAGAAGAACAGGAAGGCTGGTCTGGATCCTCAGAGCTTCCGGGAGAATCTTCTCTGGGCTTAGGAGTGGAAAGTTTGAAGACAGGGTCTCCATCTGATGGAAACCAAAAAGTATTCCACCAGAAGAACTAAGACCTACGGTCCAACATGGATGTGGACGTGGCATGTTAAGGGCAAGATCTGCTGCTTCAGGACCAGAACACTCGCCATCATGGAGGGAAACATGGATTCTACTGAAGGAGAATGTCAGGTCATCAGTCTGTGAGGTCATCAGTCTGTGAGGTCCTCAGTCTGTGAGGTCATCAGTCTGTGAGGTCATCAGTCTGTGAGGTCATCAGTCTGTGAGGTCCTCAGTCTGTGAGGTCATCAGTCTGTGAGGTCATCAGTCTGTGAGGTCATCAGTCTGTGAGGTCATCAGTCTGTGAGGTCATCAGTCTGTGAGGTCATCAGTCTGTGAGGTCATCAGTCTGTGAGTCCACCTCTGAATGTCTTCTGGTCAAAGTCTGGACCTGAACCCCACTGAGATGAAATGAGTGAACGCACTCACAAACCCTCCACTGTGTTTGCACTGCAGCAAGTTCTGGAGAGAGGAGTGGGCCAAACTCCCCCTTAGTGATGTCAGAGGAGTTAAAGGTGGAACTTCTAGCTGTTTAGTCAGCCTTCAGCCCACTGTTCCTTTAAGAGAGCTCACATCGCTGGGTCCAGACCTGCAGGAGAATCCCTGCCCCTTCAGTCTGAGGCGTGTCTGACACCTGAGGCAGGTGACACCCAGCGCCTGCAGCCAACTCCTCCTGAGTGTTGATGTTGCTCCAACAGGCCTTCCTTCCCACCCTGAATCCATCACCAGTGCTTCCCGGCAGCACCTCTTCCCAGAGCGCTGAGACATCCTGAGGCCAATTCAGCGGGCCAGAGTTCCCGAGCGGAGCGACTATTTGGATCCGATACTGCATGAGTCAGCAGGTTCCTGACTCCCGTGAGGGGAGGAGCCGGTTTCTGGCTGCAGGTAGACTTTACCTGATCAACAGGAAGTACGGAGCTACTGGACCCATGGGACGCTTTTCTTTCCTGTTACCAGAGCCTGAGACGGCACGAGACGGTCGGCGCGACTTTAAGATGGGGATTGGACCCTCTCCTCCTCCTGTCAGAACCTCCTCCTCCTGACTGAGAGCAGAGGTCTCTTTTTTTTTTATTGTTTGTGTTTTTACGATCATAGTCAAATGTTGAAATCTGACACCGACTGAGGTGAAACCCACATCGGTACCTGGTTCCTCCCCTTTCACACTTTAATCTGGATCTCTTGTGTTTAGAGAACAATTAGAAATTTCAGATGTACGGAGGTCCAGATCTCTGACCCCGGTTCTGAAGCCTGACAGTGGTGATGGAGGTGGGCCTGATGGAGGAAGGTCAAACCGGATCTGTTCTCTGTGCCATTAGAAGGGAACGCTGACCTCGCCTCCTGGCCTCTCCGGCCGGGCCGAACCGGTTCTGTTGGTCACCGAGATGCTGCCCGGAGGGACTGCTGACAGCAGAGGACATGATTGAAGATCCAGGTCACAAGCAGAGCATCAAGGCGACGCACGCCGCCTCTTTCACGATGAAGCACGGCCAAAGAGTTGGAAGCAGAATGATTCCACGACGGATAAATCTACGACTTATTCACAGTTTTAAAAGAGTTTGTTCTCATTTCAAAGTCTTTTTACTAAGTTTGACCCTAAAGGTAAACCAAAGAATCATCACTGAAGTGAGCTAATTCCAGCTGTCACTGCTACAGCGGCTAACAGCTGAAAGCTAGCGTCTCTTCTAGACGCTTTCCTCCGTACGGGATCTGGTGGATCCGTTGTAGTTCTGGTCCAGGTTCTGGTTCTAGGTGAAACCCCAGGAGCTCAAACAGTGAAGCAGGTTGTGAGTCCTCCTCAGTGGGTGGAACAGAGCTCCTGAGCTGGCGTGCCTTCATAACAGGCTGCAGCCCCGGGCGCTGGAGCTGGGTGGAGGAGGCGGGGGGTGGAGGAGGAGGCGGGGGGTGGAGGAGGCGGGGGGTGAAGCCTGATGGGGCCTGCAGTGGGGAGCTAAAGGGCGTACCGCACAGGCCTCCGGGCAGATTAGATGCTTTCACACAAAATCATTTGTGCTGGAAGAAACAGTTATTGTGGGGACAGAAGATGACGACAATCAGACGTGTGACCCAAACATCAGAGGCTGGGACCTTTAACCCCTTCTTCTCCACCGGCACATCAGTGGGCTTCTATCTAGGTGTTACCATTATTTTAAACTGTTCACAAAACTAGACTTTAAGATAGATCTCGGTTTCTGTCACAGGTTGTCGAGTTTGCGAGAAGGAGGAGAAAAGGGACTGTAGAGTACCACCTCTGTCCACCAGAGGTGCTACTCTACAGTCCCAATCTCCCTTTTCTCCTATTTTGGGTCTGGTCCAAATGGAGTCCTCCTGGTTCTGTCCCACAGAAACTGTGTACAAGAACATGAACTTTGTGGTATTTCTATCAAATGTGATGCAGAAGTGATCAAAGAGTTTCTGAACAAATTCACTGATTGTTTACTTTCATCTTTCTGTAACATAATGATGTCAGAGCCTTTGATGTAAAAACATCCGCTGAGGAGAGAATATTGTGATGGTGTTTGGGTGTTGGGCCCGTTGGACTGCTTGTATGTTTGTTTGTGACAAGTAAAGGCTTCTTCTTCTGTAACATAGTGACAGAACGTAGAATGAGAGTGTCTGACGCTGAAATAAAGACCCAATAGTCTGGAGATACTCAAAATGTCTTTTGGGGATTTCATTCAGGCAAGGCTCAGTTTAAAACTTACTTTACTTCTTCTGTAAAATAAACCTCCCTAGTGTTTGAAATACGAACACTAGAGTAAATGTGGAACCACCGGTTCCAAAGTTATCATCCAAATAAAGTCGTGCTGAGACTTTTCTTTCTTCATTCCAACATCTCCTCCTTCTGGCTGCTCCCTCACAGCAGATCGTCTGTTTCCCTCCGTACTTCCTGCTGGATGCTCTTTGATAAGAAACTCCCGCTCCTGGACTCAAACGCTGAATTTAGAGCACTGGAAGTCATTCACATACCTGCTGCAGGCGCTGTGGGCGGGGCTACCACACCTGTGTTCTCTGCTGCTCCCACAGTCAGTTTCTGCACAAAGCTCACACGCCCCCCCACACCCCCCAGGGTTTAATCAACCCCCACCCTCCTAAGTCACTCCGCTCCCATTGGCTAGGACTGCTGGGGGGCGGGCCTCGGGCGGGATGTGTGCCGAGAGCGTGTGGGTGAGGGGCGGGTGAGAATGAAGCAGGCACCAACCCCGAGGTTATGCGTGACCCCCCCCCCCGCCCTTCCAACACCCGGCCCCGGGCTAATTTCTGCAGAGCTGCCATCTATGGCTGCCTGGGGGAGGCAGAGCAGGACCAAAACCTCGAGGCGGACCCTGACCCCCTTCACTCCGCTCCGGTCTCAGTCGCTGGATCTTTAAAAATGTTTTGGAGTGGGGGTGGGGGGGTGAATCGCTCCAGAGCACCAACAGATCAGACCTCCTTGATGTGGGTCTAACAAACCCACATCAGAAACCAAAACATGTTCACCGTTTATGACTGTGTTCACCGAGAACCCGACAACGTTTGACTTATTAAAAACAGACTTTTCTTCACCTTTGGTTTCTGGTTGCAAAGAACTTCTAGCTGTTTACTGCTGTCAGCTGCTAACTGCTACTCGCCACTACTAGCGACTAACTGTTTCTAGCTGCTCACTATTGCTCGCTGCTAAGGGTTAAAAGCTGCTTACCGATAGTAGCTACTTCTAGCTAGCTGCTAAGCACTATTAGCTGGTAATGGCTTACATCTGCTAACCACTTCTAGCTTCTAACCTCTAGTTGCTGTAAGCGGCCAACTGCATACGGCTAAATCCGCTACCTGCTACTAGATGCTTCTTTCTGTTAGCTGCATCTAGCGGCAAACTGCTATTAGTAGCTGTGAACTGCTGCTAGCTTTAAAAAGGCTTCCAGTTATGGGCGATGTCAGACAACGATATGGTTTCTTCTTACCTCTGTGCCGGCTGCCGATCCTCCCGGTGAGTCGAGCTTGCGTTTTTTGCGCGGCCCAATGGCGGCGAGAGCCGTGAGGTTGGCGTCTCGTTGTCGCATTTGAGCCAATTCCTGCTGCTGCATCTGTGGAGAAAGAAGACAGAAGAACCAACCCTGAGCATCGGCTTCAAATATCTTCAGAAAACTTCACTTCAAGGAATTCAGTTTGGGGATAATGATGCTCCGAGAGGTAGAACACAGTTCCCATGATGCCTTGGGGTACGCAGACGGTAACTTAGCTGTCCTAAATGTAGGCTAAATTAGCGGTTAGTATCTATCATTGGAATAGCACAATAGGCATCAACGCAATGACCTTATTGGTAATGACCCCTGACCTCTGCAGACCTTAGGGTCGGCCTGAGGTCAGTTTGTCCTCGGCAGAAAACCGTACGAGGACAAACCTACTAGCTTCAAACTGTTACTACTAGTTACAAACTGTTACTACTAGTTACAAACTGTTACTACTAGTTACAAACCACTACTACTACCTAATATGATATAAGATCCTTTAAGTTAACTTTCAACTTTTTCCCCACAAAGACGTCGGTGTGAGGAAGAACTGGATGGATTTTGTAAAGGCCAAAGTTTAGGGGTCAGGATTTGTCCCCCGTTGATCAAGTTTCGTCCATATTTGGAGTCATGACTCAACAGGAGACCAGGCGCGAGAAGAAGGACTGAGGGATGATAATGATGATGACGATGACGACTGAGGGATGATGATGATGATGATGATGATGACGACGTTTGTGTACGAACCTCTTTAGCCTTCTGCTTCAGGCGAGCCTGTTCTGGATCTTCTTGTCTGGCACGACTCTGGGAGTCAAACAAACATCAGTGAGACGTTAAACCGGCGGCAGCGGTGCTGTGATGGTGTGGAGACGTGATGAAGAGTCAGAGAACATCTCCATACCTTTGCGGCTTTCAGCAGAATCTCTCGCTCCTGCTCGTCCTTCCTCTGCTTCTCCATTCGCTCCAGCTGCTCAAAGAAACGGAGCTGAGTACGAACGTCCGACGTCTGTTCGTGATGCTCTTCGTCCTGACGGAGGAGGAGGAGGAAGAGTTTAGGGTGACAAGAGCGGATGAGAAGAGTTGGACAGAAAAGACGAGGAGGAAGTGGATGAGAAAGACAAGGCACAGAAGATGGAAAGGAAAAACAGGAATGAGAAAGGGAGGAAGAGGAGCGGGAAAAAGGAGGATGAGGCAGAAAGAGGAGAGCGGGAAAGAAAAGGAAGACTGTGTATCTGTGTGTGTGTGTATCTGTGTGTGTGGTGTGTGTGTGTATCTGTGTGTGTGGTGTGTGCGTGTATCTGTGTGTGTGTGTCTGTATCTGTGTGTGTGGTGTGTGTGTATCTGTGTGTGTGTGAGTGTGGTGTGTGTATCTGTGTGTGTGTGTATCTGTGTGTGTGTGTATCTGTGTGTGTGGTGTGTGCGTGTATCTGTGTGTGTGTGTCTGTATCTGTGTGTGTGGTGTGTGTGTATCTGTGTGTGTGTGAGTGTGGTGTGTGTATCTGTGTGTGTGTGTATCTGTGTGTGTGGTGTGTGCGTGTATCTGTGTGTGTGTGTGTGTATCTGTGTGTGTGGTGTGTGTGTATCTGTGTGTGTGTGAGTGTGGTGTGTGTATCTGTGTGTGTGTGTATCTGTGTGTGTGGTGTGTGTGTGTATCTGTGTGTGTGGTGTGTGTGTATCTGTGTGTGTGTGGTGTATGTATGTATCTGTGTGTGTGTGTATCTGTGTGTGTGTGTATCTGTGTGTGGTGTGTGTGTGATTGTGTGTGTGTGAGTGTGGTGTGTGTATGTGTGTATGTGTGTGTGTGGTGTATGTGTGTATCTGTGTGTGTGTGTATCTGTGTGTGTGTGTATCTGTGTGTGTGGTGTGTGTGTATCTGTGTGTGTTTGATTGTGTGTGTGTGAGTGTGGTGTGTGTATGTGTGTATGTGTGTGTGTGGTGTATGTGTGTATCTGTGTGTGTGTGTATCTGTGTGTGTGGTGTGTATGTGTGTGTGGTGTGTATGTGTGTGTGCTTCTTGCCTTCCCCCCCTCCTGGCGGTGTTGGGCGACAGCGGAGACCTTCTCCAGCAGAGAGCGGAGTCTGGACTGGGTGGCGTGGGAGACGAGGTTGACCACCTCCAGCGGGACCTCGGTGACGCCCAGCTTCTTGGCTGAGGACCAGAGGAGAAACACCAGCATCAACAAACGGGGGTTCTGGAGGTCAGCCTCCGGGCCTTATCTGCGGTCCAGAGAAAACCCTCACCCTCATCACGAGGTGGGTCTACTTGGACCCTCCCCTCAGAAGAAAGGACCAATCAGAAAGAAAAGATCAGAGAAGAAACCTCGGCTTGTTTAACGATCGACCGCTGCAGACAGTTTGTATTCAAAACAAAAGTTAAAGTGAGAAATACTGAACTCCACAAACACGTCCAAGGAGAACCGCCAGGAACCGAGATGGACCGACGCTTCAGGGAAGTTGTGAAGATATTGATGTAAGGATAAATCCATCATCAAAAGTGGATCAGAACAAACAACGTCTGGAGCGATGGATGAAGTTACTCAAGAGGAGGACCACTGGTGAAGTTCTCTGACCATAAGGAAGATATGTGTGTGTGTGAGTGTGTGTGTGTGTGTGTGTGTGTGTGTGAGAGTCACCCACCCGTGTCCAGGATGCGGCGGTGCAGCAGGGCGGTGGGCAGGAATGCCTCGTCTTTACAGGAGCGGATCTTGGTGCCCACCAGCTCCGAGCTGGTTGCTAGGATACGGGCGTTCTCCTCGTTGAGGTTGACGCCCGCCATGGACGCCACGTCGTTGATGTCGTCGTCATCTCTGAGGCGAGGAGGGGCGGAGCAGAGGTCGTATTAGATTGTGACGGGTAAGACGAGACTTTTTAAATGTTTTGCGTTTGTTTGTTTATCAGCAGGATTGAAATAAATGGAAGGAACCTCCACGCAGACTTCTCCAGGAACCTCTAACTTCTTCTTCTCTACGGGCCCAAAATCGCGGGCATGAGAATCCTCCTCTCTGCTGAGGTACCAGTGTTGGTGTGGGAACGTTGCGCCCTCTAGAGGCCTCTAAGTGAACCACAACACCAATGTCTCGTTCAAAGAAGGTCCTCAGAGGAGAACCGGGTCTTTATGCCAGTCTACAGGAAATGGGTCACAGCCGGGATGAGGGCTTTACGTCCTTCTCCTCATGGCGGCAGATTTAACGATTCTCTAACATTTTTATACTTCAATATTAAAGTGTTTTTTTTCTCCATCTGTCTGTAGCAAAACTTTATCTATATAACATATATTATTTTATAAATATTATATTAATAATATATATTTACACACACATTATATATTATATTTGTTTATATTAATTATATACATACATATATGTATTTGTAAAAATAATTAATATATATTTCATATATATATATATATATATATATATATATACAGAATATATGATTAGATATTTATATATTATATATTATCATTTTTAGTGTTATGTTTTGTAGTGTTTGCAGAGGACTGAAGGTTTTTTTAAACTACTTATTTATTTTACTATCTATTGGATTTATTTTTTATTTGATAAAGTTTCATTGGAGTTCATTTTATATTTGAATTTTATCAATAATTATAGAATGAACAAGTAGTTATATATATTATATAAAAAGATTACACATTATTAAAAGGTTGTGCAGTACTGAAGGTTTTTGTTTTATTACATGTTTTCTGTTTTTTATTTCATGTTTTCTGTTTTATTTCATGTTTTCTGTTTTATTTCATGTTGTGTTTTATTACGTTTTCTGTTTTATTTGATGTTCCTATTTGATGTTTTTTTATTTTCTTTCATGTTTTCTATTTTCTTTCATGTTTTCTATTTTCTTTCATGTTTTTGTGTTTTCTGTCATGTTTTTGTGTTTTCTTTCATGTTTTTGTGTTTTCTTTCATGTTTTCTGTTTTAATTTGATGTTTTCTTTAATGTTTTCTGTTTTCTTTCATGTTTTCTGTTTTATTTCATGTTTTGTGTTTTCTTTCATGTTTTTGTGTTTTCTTTCATGTTTTTGTGTTTTCTTTCATGTTTTGGGGTTTTGTTTGATGTTTGGTTAGAAGTTTCCTGCCTATGGTAATTGTCACCTGAATGTCCCGCCCCCTGGATCACTCAGTTTCTTCTGATTGGCTTGGGCTGCAAGGTGGAACGGAGTTTTGCCGATGATGGTGGTCGGCCCCCTCACCAGCGCACCTGAGGAGACAGGCTGTTACTGCGGGGTTAAAGGTCAGCGGTCTTACCTGCGGCAGTCTCATGCGGTCTCACCTTGAGGTCTGATAGTCTGATGGCCGATGACGACAGGGGTTCGGGTCTGGATGGTTTGGACCCCCGGCCGGCTCACCGCCTGGAACAGACGGCCAATCAGCAGTGAGTTAGAGCCTGACCCGCAGGAAGCCTCTCGGGTCAATTGTGGGTGTGGTCATACCAGAGTGTTGGTGAGCGGCGTGTTCATTCTGACGCCGCCGGTGACCGGACTGATGGGCAGCCGTGGCCTGATGGCGGCAGTGGTGACGGAACCAGGAGCGGCCAGCGGCGGGGCGGAGGTGCTGGGGGTCACCAGAGACTGCTGACTGCTGAGCAGAGACTGACGGAGGGCTGGGAGACTTTTCTGTGGAGCAACAACACATGTCAGAGGACAAACAGCACCAACACAACCAACTGGACCGCACCGGGGGACCTTCGGGTCAAGCAGAGGGAATGTACCGATCAAGCATCGGTAGCGGCCCGATACTGACAACACCAGCGTCGGCATCAGTACCGGTACGGGCACTAGTATATCATCCTGATACCGGTACCAGCATCAGTATCGGTCTGATACCGGTACCAGCATCAGTACTGGTTCAAAGACACAGCTTTACATCACAGACACTGTTTTACGTCACAGACAGTTTTACGTCAGAGACACAGTTTTACGTCACAGACAGTTTTACGTCACAGACGCGGTTTTATGTCACAGACGCAGTCTTACGTCGCAGAGGCAGTTTTACGTCACAGACGCGGTTTTACGTCAGAGACACAGTTTTAAGTCACAGACAGTTTTACGTCACAGACAGTTTTACGTCACAGAGGCAGTTTTACGTCACAGAGGCAGTTTTACGACACAGACACGGTTTTACGTCAGACAGTTTTACGTCACAGACACAGTTTTACGTCACAGACACAGTTTTACGTCACAGACACAGTTTTACGTCAGACAGTTTTACGTCACAGACACAGTTTTACCTCACAGACAGTTTTACGTCAGACACAGTTTTACGTCACAGACAGTTTTACGTCAAAGACACAGTTTTACGTCAAAGACACAGTTTTACGTCACAGACAGTTTTACGTCACAGACAGTTTTACGTCACAGACGCAGTTTTACGTCACAGACAGTTTTACGTCACAGACGCGGTTTTATGTCACAGACGCAGTTTTACGCCACAGACGCGGTTTTACGTCACAGACGCAGTCTTACGTCACAGAGGCAGTTTTACGACACAGACGCGGTTTTACGTCAGACAGTTTTACGTCACAGACACAGTTTTACGTCACAGTCACAGTTTTACGTAACAGACAGTTTTACGTCACAGACACAGTTTTACGTCACAGACACAGTTTTACGTCACAGACACAGTTTTACGTCACAGACACAGTTTTACCTCACAGACAGTTTTACGTCAGACACAGTTTTACGTCACAGACAGTTTTACGTCACAGACAAAGTTTTACGTCACAGACAGTTTTACGTCAGACAGTTTTACGTCACAGACAGTTTTACGTCACAGACAGTTTTACGTCACAGACACAGTTTTACGTCACAGTCACAGTTTTAAGTCAGTCACAGTTTTACGTCACAGACACAGTTTTACGTCACAGACACAGTTTTACGTCACAGACACAGTTTTACGTCACAGACAGTTTTACGTCACAGACACAGTTTTACGTCACAGACACAGTTTTAAGTCAGTCACAGTTTTACGTCACAGACACAGTTTTACGTCACAGACACAGTTTTACGTGAGCAGCACCTTGAGGAAGGGGATGAGGTAGGGCTGCGGCGAGGATTTCAGCTCCGCCTGCAGCCGAGTGGTGAACTCCTCAGGCTCGATCTTGTCGTCCTGAAACAAAACACGCGACACGTTAGGCTCCAGTCAGGCGCCGCGTCGCGTGAAGAGACGTGATGTCATCACTCACGAGCAGGTCCTGCACCAGGGCTTTCACATTTTTGGAGATGTCTGGGGAGGGTGAGTTGTGGGACGCTAGCTTGATCAGCGTAGCAAGGAAGTTCTTGCATTTTTTCACGTTTTCCTGCATTTCCTGTAGGGGGAAGAAGACGGTCAGACATATACTCAGAAAAGTATCCGATTACTTTTACATCGTGTTTCATGGGAAGTTCAACAGGACAGAAGGTCAACCTGGGACACCACCGTCACTCGGCCAGTGGGTGTAGCAGCAGCAGAAGGCGTGGTGCTGTTCAGGGGCGTGGACGGAACGCCGGCGGGCTTGACCACAGGCGCCGCCGCCGCCGACATCACTGTATGGGCCTTCTGAGGCGTGGTCATCTTCACGGACACCGCGGTACCACCGGGGGCCACAGAGATGGCCTTCTGGGCGAGAACAAACACCGTCAGGGAGCGGAAACGCCACCAACATCGTCAGACATGAGCAGTCATAGAGGGGGTGCTCGCCATTTCACCGAAAACACAAGCTCAAACATTTCAACACTTCATCATCTGAGATGGGTTCTAGAACCGGGACTGGATTGGACCGGATTACAACCGAAGGGGGGGAGGGTCGGCGGCATACAGAATGGCGAGGCTGAAAGGCGGCACATCGTTCCCCCTGGCGAGACTAAGGAGGAGACAAACCTGAACGGAGGCGGTGGCAGGAGACTGAACCATTCTGGTCTGAGTGGGGGAGGCCAGGCGGACGGTCTGAGGAGCCTGCAGAAAACAGAAAGGGAGAACGGAGGTCATGGAACAACAACAAGGCATTGTGGGAAATCTCGCCGTGTCAGCCGTGAAGATTCCTCTTACAGCCCATCAGAATTATGGGTAATCGAGTTCACGCATTGACACTTTTTACCGTGGTGGCGGTGCTGACTCGGATGGTGGCGCCGGCCGTCGGTGTGGCTGGCCTCTGGGCGATGTTGGTCACAGCTTGACCCTGCTGCAGCTTGGCCAGAGCCTGATGAGGGACCATGACCAGCTGACCCGTCTCGGTCCGGATCAGAATCATGCCTGAGGGAAACAGGAAGCGGTCATCAGTCGCTGCTCTCTAGAGCGACTCAGCTGGGACAATATTTCATGTTTGTTATCAGCAGCTGCATTATTTGACATAAAGTACTGGTACCAGTACCAGTCAGCTGCTTCACGCCACGGGGGGCGGAGCAAAGAGACGTTACCGACTGATTCTCTCGCTTCTGTTCTCGAATGAACTGTTCCTACAGCTGTTCATCATGTCACACCAACCAACTGCATGTCCTCTCTCACCACATCCAGAAACCTCCTCTTTGCTCCTCCATCTCTAGCATCCTTCTACCAGGAGATCCACTATCTCTCCTCCTCACGGGTCAGAACCATCTCAGTCTGTCCTCTCTGACGTTGTGTCTCCTTCTCACCTGTAGAACTCTTCCTTGATATGAACCCGTCCAGCTGCTCACAGCCCCCACCCCCCCGTTCTGAACTTACTTCCACAAAACTTTCTCAGATCTTCATCATGTGGCCATTAGCTGTCCCTGTTCTTCTTGATCCCCACCACTTCTCCTCTCCTCCATGAGATCCATCACGAGAAACCGACTCTTTATTTTACACAGCAAGTCAACAGTTTGGGATTTTACCTCATTATTTTCAGAACCAAACAGATACTGAGATATAAATCTTTTCATCTCAGGAAGAAACATTCTCACAGAAGAACCTCCTTCTTACTGAAAACCTATTCACAGGTTCTGATCCCTCAAACTCTGCATCACTAACTGTCACCATGGTTACGTGTTCCTCACTGCGTCCATAAGTCCTCCTGTCAACCACCTGATCTCCAGGACGGAACGTCACTGCCTGCGGTTCTGAAGGTTTCTCCGGGATCACAAAAGGTCCAGTCTACAGATCTTAAGACAGCTTTCAAAGTTCTGAGTCGGTCTCTTCCAAACAAAAACATCTGTCACCTCATCATCATCATCATCATCATTATCTATGACGAATAGTGCTTTAATATTGAAAGAACTGACGACTCAGCAGAAATGTTTCTCACACCGGTTTGGAGAATTCTGAAGAACCTACAGAACAGCTGGGGGTTCTGATGGTTACCATAACAACACAAATCTACAGGTGTGAGCCGTCAGGTGAGGTGGCTGATCCGGTGTGTGCTCACCAGCAGGTATGGTGAAGCCGGGGGGCAGCTGGATGGTGGTCTGCTGCTGAGGCCGGACCGCCAACGGCTGCTGGGGGGCCGCCATCCTGGGTGAGCTCGCCACCAGACCGGGTCTCTGCTGCTGGATGGAGGTGGCCACTGCTGGAGTCCCCGGCGCCCTGACCACAGCCACCGCAGGCTGGTCCACTCCGTTGACCGCAGGCTTCAACCCAGCCGCCGTCAGGGTGACCGTAGTCGTGCCGGTCCCGGTCTGGGACTGGCTGATGGGGGACTGGACCGCCACAGGAGGAGGGGTGCTGGTCAGGATCACTGAGTTCCCAGAAGTGGGCATCATCTTGGCATGCATCAGAGGATTGCTGGGGTTCACGACCTGAGAGGTGGAGGCTGATGGGGTGGGGGCACCCTGCACCACCAGCGGGGCACCCTTTGGCTCCACTCCGTTCTGAGCGATCACCGGACTGGGGTGCCTCTGCAGGGCTACAGTCGCCACTGAGGACTGCGGTCCGGGGAACCCGGGCTGTGAAGCCATGATAGTGGAGCTGACAGTACTTATGACGGTGCTGGTCCCGGTGGGTGGGGGGGCAGCGGGCGAGTTCACCAACTTCACGGCTCCGTTTAAACTTTGTAATCCGGGAGAAGCAGTCCGGAGGGGCTCGGTGGGGGCGCTCGGACCCAAGACCGCAGCCCGGTGGAAGCTAGCAGCCACGGGCTGAGTACTCAAAGTTACGGGTCCCGGTCCGGGAAGAGGCGCCCCCGGTGTTTGTAGACCGGCTCCGTCGGTTCTCACAGCTCCGGTAACAACAGAGGAGGTAGCAGTGGCTGGGGGTTTACCGGACAGGGACTCTGGTTCCTGTGTTAACCCCGCTTTCGGATGCCCTTGTTGCGGCTCCACAGACCCCACCGGATCGCGCTCTTTCCCGGGGAGGCTGCTGCCGGCAGCCGGGGCTGCCTCCCGCCTACCGTCGGCAAACGGTGCAGCGGGACCCTTCCTGTCCCCCAACTGAGATTCCAGGGAGCCTACCAGGTCGCTGACCGCCTTCTCGTCCACCTCATTGAAGAGCATGTCCTCCAGCGGGTCGGAGGCTCCCGCCATCTTTGATGCTAGACGGTTGTGCAAATTGTATTTTAGAATTTGCGCATGCGCCGGGGATCGGCGCTGTTTTCGGGTATAGATATAGAAGAGGTAGATCCGATACGTCACCGCTGACGTCACAGAAGTTGAAGTAGCCAGACTATAAACCCGCATCCTTTGATTTGGCTTAATAATTGAAACTGAATATTTTTAAGTGACTGTTACTGGATGTTGTGAGTTAATTATGTTTCTTTAACTAGCTTTTTACCAGAAACATTGAAATAACATTAATGTCGAATTTTAACACAAAGAAAAAATCTATTTTAAATGATACTGATTTGCTATTTTATGGTTCTCAGTGTAAACGAAAATAAAAAAACAATGTAAAAAGAGAACACACTTGTAAACACTTAGCTAAATTAAGTATTAACAGCTTAAATCAACAAGCTAGATTCAAAATGACTTCATTTCATTTCGGTTAGTAGTTGTTATTTTCCGTCTATTAACCACTTTTACCACCACATTAAACTTCTATGAAAAAAGTATGTAATAGTAGGTACATATTTGTTTTTTATTAGTTCATTATTCTGTATAATTTATTCCTGCAATGTTTTAAGACAAATTACAACTCATAATAAGAAAGTTGTTGGTGATTTAAAAAATGACTTTGACTGGAAACAGAGTTAAATTAAGGTTTAATAATAATAACAATACATTTTATTTATAATGCACTTTACATTTGGATCAAATCTCAAAGTGCTACAAAGTTAAAGCAGATTAAAGCATGAATGAAAAAAGAAAATCTAATAGTAATAATATAGAAATATGACCAAAAAGCAGCAAAATTTAAAAATAGAACCAAAATTACCCAGACAATTTTAGGTCAATCAACTTTATTCTACATTTTAAGAAACTACAAATCCAGTTCTTCCTCACACTGAAGTCAATATGGTTATAAAATTTGAAAAAGATCCATGAAATGGTTTTTGAGTTATGGCGTTAACACGAAGGACCTGTGGCGGCCATGACGATTCCATAATACCCCGGACTTTATTATAAAAAAGTAGAACTTATTATCATTATGGTTATAAGTAGTAGAAGTACTGATAATAGTAATTATAATGAATCATAGTAATTATATATATATATTTATAATAGTTAATGAATACCTTCCGTGGCGGAGGTCAGAACGATAAAATGAACCTTGCAGTCAAATAATAATAATAAAAGAATCAAATCGTAAAACCGGAGGAATATAAAGTTGTTGTTTTTTGTGTGAACACATTTCTATTATGTGGGAATAAGATTCTCACATAAAAGTTGAAAGAGTAAATCATTACATGCAGATATAAGGTATTTATTTGAATCTCTTCATCCATCATTATGACTATCTGGAGTTGATTCTTTCTCTTTTCAGTATTCACACATTCTCTCACTCAGGTTCGTGAAACATCAGAATGGTTGTATAAGTTGAAACTTACCTTTAGGAACACTTAGAGACTCCATGACTTCATCAAAGATGTGGCGAAGAATGAGGAAGTTTGCCCTTCACTCGCATCACAAAGGAATATTATAGGATGGAGACAATCGGTGAGCAGATGGTTTCATGCCGAGAAAGAACTCTGACATGAGATGTTTGCTCGGAGGGAGCTGATGGAGAAGAGCAGAGTTGGTCAGAAGGAGCTGCGTTCTGTCTCTGGAGATTTAGAGGAGGCGTAGGACAGAGTGGCGAGGGAGGAATTATGGGATTGCATGAGGAGGTCTGGAGGGACAGGAAGTACGTTAGAGTGGAACAGGAAGTACGTTAGAGTGGTCCAGGATATGTATGAGGGCAGCATGACAGCGGTGAGGTGAGCAGCAGGAGTGATGGATGGGTTGGAGGTGGAGGTGGGACTGCACCAAGGATGGGCTCTGATCCCCTTCTTGTTTGCTGTGGTGATGGACAGACTGACAGAGGAGGTCAGCAGTAGTCTCCATGGACTATGATGTTGGTGGAGGACAACTTGGTCTGTAGTGAGAGCAGGTGGAGGAGATCCTAGAGAGGTGGAGGTATGAGCTGGAGAGAAGAGGAATGAAGGTCAGTGGCGGGAGGAGGTGAGGATGGAGGAGGCAAAGGAGTTTAAGGTCTTCGACTCAACTGTTCAGAGCAACGGGGAGTGTGGAGAAGGGTGTGAGGAGTTATCTGTGACAGAAGAGGAGCAGCAGGAGTGAAGGGAAGGGTTTCCAGGATGGAGGGGAGAGATGTTCTGAGCAGAAGACAGGAGGCAGAGATGAAGATGTTCTCTGGGAGTGAGGAGGAAGGACGGGATTAGAAAGGAGACATCAGAGGGACAGTCCAGGTGAGACGTCCTGGAGACAAAGACAGAGAGGACAGAACGAGATGGTTCTGACTCGTGAAGAGGAGGGATAGTGGACCTACTGGTAGAAGATGCTGGAGATGGAGCTGCAGGCAGGAGGATAAGGGGAGGAGCAAAGAGGAGGTTTGTGGATGTGGGGAGAGAGGACCTGCAATTGGTTGAAGAAGAATTGTTTTTTTCTCTCTAAATTGAAAGAACGTCAAATACAAAACTTTAAGGCATATTCAACATTTCAAATCTTCTCACGCTGGCGTTGATACACTACAACACAAAACACACAAATATGAGGCTGTAGATAACGTAGAGTACAAAAGTAAAATAAAAATAAAAATAGGGTTTTGTTCAAGTAACAGAATTGAGTCCACTAAAGAAGAAGAGTTTGGGCGCAGATATAAAATACAGGCCTCATATATTAAAGTTTGACGTGAGGCTCCACCTTTAGATCCATGCATCTATGAATAAAAGTATTTAGCAAACAAACAAGTTGTTTACAATATTTTCCAGCTTACATTAGAACTCCAACTTTAACTGAGATCCAGTTCAGATCTGCTTTTATGGCGGAAGCCAACGCTGAAATGAAAACCAGATTAATATTTAAAAGTTTAAATTCCGCTTCAGGGAAGGAGAAGGAGGAGAAGGAGAAGGAGAAGGAGAAGGAGAAGGAGAAGGAGAAGGAGAAGGAGAAGAAGTAGGTAGGAGGCCTATCGGCAGCAGTACTTGTGGTAGAAGTCACGCGCCTGTGTTTCCTGTCTATGGTGCTCAGATCTAGATCTCGCGGCAGAGCGTAAACGCGCGATATTATGATTTCCCGTTAGCCCTCGCGCTCAGAGACGCTGGATGGAGGATTCGGTAGCCATGTTGTAGTTGTGAGGAGACCGAGTTGACACCGAGGCACAAACGGTCCAGAATCGGTTGTGTTGATCGCGCGGTTCGAAGGAGCCGTCCGTTCTTGTTTGTGATTGGACCGCCGACCTCCACGAACCACCATGAGCGGCGGGACGCCTTATTTAGGCAGCAAAATCAGCCTAATCTCGAAGGCCGAGATTCGCTACGAGGGGATCCTTTACACCATCGACACCGAGAACTCCACCGTGGCTCTGGCCAAAGGTAGCAGCTCGCGTCAGCGCCCACTGGCCTCCACGCACACATTTATGACAAACCGCCGGTTACCGGTTACATTCATGGCGCAGGTTCAACCCCAACATTTCCGCCTTTATTAATGAGTTATTGACGTTAGCCAGCAGGCCAGCGTTAGCCTGTTAGCATGCTATCACGTCACCATTACATAGGCTGAAACATCAAAGCTAACAGCAACGTCATCCGATGAATAATACGTTTACAGAGAAGAACTCGAACTCTTAGAGATGTAATCTGATTACATTTAATGGACTGTGGTCTGTTTGGAAAAAAAGAGTTAGCTTCACGGCATTACAAAGATGCTAACAACACAAAGAAGTTGGTGTGACGTCATTGGCTTTTCAATCCGGTTAATTCGCGACAAAAGCATCCTTTATGTTGGACGTGTTACGTCATTGAGTGCAGGCGCCTCTTAATTTAACCGTAGCATCCGAGCAGGTGTTCAGGTGATTAGTGTGCTGTAGAAGATTTACATAATTATGTATTACATTTTACATGACTATTTTTTGATGCAGACACCGATCAGCCATAACATTATAACCGTTGATTGATTAATTGAACAACATTGATTATTTGGTGAAAATGGTTGCACGTTGAATATTTTATGTAGTAAGTATCATTTATACTGATGTTGATGTTGGAAGCAGGAAAAAAAAGATCATATTGAGGATCTGAGAGACTTTGACAAGGACCAGATTGTGATGTCCAGAAACTGGAGGATTTATCGGGTGTTCTTGGTCTGCTGTGGCTAGAACCTGACAAAGTGGAAGGGCAATAAACCAGCGTTATGTGCACCCAAATTTCTTTGACGGTTATGGGGAGGTGTTGATGCTGGTTTACATAGAAAGGAGTCACGGTGACATCACGGGTGCTGCATGTGGGACTGTGTAGCCTCAGAGTGACTTCTGACCCCTGTCTACTGCTGACAGCTCCTACAATGGACATGTCTGCTTCAGAACTGGGCCATGGAGCAATGGAAGAAAGTGGTCTGGTGGTCCATGGCTTCCTCACTTAACCTGGGGAAGAGACTGTATCGGGATGCATTATGGGTAGAACACACCCTGAGGAAGCAGTGTGATGCTCTGGCCTCTTCCAGCAGGATGATGCTCCCTGAGACACTGCAGGAAAGGTTCGGGAATGGTTATAGGAACACAACAACCACTTGAAGGTGTTGACCTAGAATCTCAGTCCAATCGAGAGCTGGGATTTTTTGGTAAAAGTGGGAACTTCATAATATTAGGCCAGTGGTCATAATGTTATGACGCAGTGATATTTCTCTGTTACATAAATCAACAGAAATATGCCGATGCAAAGATGCAGCACCGCTCTCGCAGCGGCTGATCACCGATGACACAAACGGGACGCGGAAGGATTTCTGTGATGACACTCATACAGGCTTGTTGGTCTTTGGTTTTATAAGTCAAATGTTCCAATCTCATATCCTCATTTACAAATAATCACCGCCCCACTGACTGCTGGGAGCCGTCCAAACCCGTGTGGCCTATGAAGAAGGAAGACTGATTTTGAAAATTAAAAAAGGCTCCTCTTCCGCATCACACAAAACTATTCAAGGAGCCCCCCCTCTCATAAATAAAGAAATTCTCATGATATAAAACAGTCGTTTTGATCGGTCCAAATCTCTCCTTACTGCGACAGCTCAGGTGGAAAATGTGTCTTTCGTGGAAAATGTTTGTACTGCCCCCTGCTGTCTAGTTTGTTAATTACTGCGTGAAACCTCAGAGAGCTGTGACTGGCAGCGGTTCAGAAAACGTTTTAATAACACAAGAATAACACACCCTCCTTGGTGGAGATAATAATAATTAAGTGACTCCTTACAGACCAAATGTCCTGATCCGAGTCTGGACACTGATTCATAAAGACTTTATAGACACTTCTTTGTTTCGGCTCAAGTCTTCAGTTAATCTTCGGATCCGAAGGCTGGCGCTTCCGAGGGACGTGTTGCTGGATCCTGCAGACAAACAGAGAAGCTGCTGCTGAAGTGGATCTGGTTTTGTTCCTTTTTGATTTCAGCATCGTTTCAAATCAATTCGAGATTGTTCATTGTTGGAACTCTGTCGGAGCGGCACGGAGTCACCATCATCTCCTACTCCTCTGCTCCAGGACCGTTCTGTCTCGTGTTTCACAGCAGCCTTGGCTGGAGCGGATGATGGTTGAACTTAAAGTTTTGTCTGAAGGGGGGAAGAAATATCTGATTTTGTTAGAATAGACACCACTAGAGTTTATTCTGTTTTTTACGAAGTCTCGTCCCCAGGGCTGCTATAGAAACACTCTTGAGTAGTTCTCCAACGTGATGTGATGCTGACTGTGATCTATTTCCTGTTTGTAAGTGCGTTCCTTTGGCACGGAGGACCGGCCCACCGACCGGCCCATCCCTCCTCGTGATGACACCTTTGAGTACATCATCTTCAGAGGCAGCGACATCAAGGACTTGACTGTGTGTGAGCCGCCCAAACCGACCTGCTCTCTTCCTCAGGACCCGGCAATCGTCCAGGTGATCATCACAAGCTCATTATGGGATGGTCAGACTTTTTCAATGTTTGTTATTTACCATCCCTGTTTTCTTCATTAGTCATCCATGAGCTCTAGCGCCTCGTCTGCTGCTGCTGCACCGACCCCGTTCCAGTCTGCCGGTTCCTACGGGCTCTTCAACCGAGCTCCAGCTCCTGCGTATAACCAGTTCAGCACCAGTCCCCTGGTGTCCCCCCAGTTTGGACCCGTTGGTGTTGGTAGGTGCAACATTGTTACAAGTATTTAATGAACATGTCTGTGTAGATTCTCCTTCATCCTGGTCCTGGTTTCTCCATGTGGGTTTAATGACAGCTCAACCCTGTTAAGCAAATTCACCTCCTTTGGCCTCCAAAACTCTCAGCTCCCGCTCCTTCCTTCACTCGACCACTCACTCACACACACACACACACACACACACACACACACACACAGATACTCTTAAAGGGGCTTATGCCAAATTAGAGCCAATGAAATGCTATGATATTAAAAACTCAAACCAAATGTTCATTGCAATTATTTGAATGACAATCAATCATCAGCTAAAGTTCCATAACTGTGACCGCCATACGTGGGAGCAACCTTAAAGGTTCTGGGCTTGGTGTCCAGGGGTCCAGGGTCTCTCCATGGCTCTGGTACCAGGTAAGCCATGCCATAGAAACAGAGGAAGGACTGAAACACGGCATCGCTGTGACTTTAAGCAGTTGAGGCCTTTTCTTTTCCACGTTCAGTACCGACCGTCTGAGGGTCCAGGCGGAGCTCCTTGTTCACAGCCCTCAGTAACTCCTGTGCTGGTTCTGATCCAGGATTAACCTAAATGTCATTCAGGCTGTCCAAAGACAGGAACCCAGCAGAATTTTGTTTTGGGTACGAGATACTTCTGCCATAGTGTGTTACAGAACAATTCAGTTCATCAGCATTTCTGTTCATCATTCCCCACAACAGCTTTATCTTCAAACGTTTTCAGGCCGTAAATTCTCATCCGTTGGTCCGATATAGTCCAAATTTGGTGGAGAGTAGTCGACTCACCTGGATCTGTCTCCGTATACATCATATTTCACTCTAATAGTTCCTATTCTACTCAGTAGGGGGAGCTTTTTGCAAAACAAACAACAGAATTTCAAACAACGTTTAATTTGAGGTGTTCATTCAGGGGGATCTCTTGTACAACGCAGTGGATTGGGGGTTTGTCCGGGGATAAAGCCTTTGCCGTTGGGAGTGACTGGTTAGATTTTGTTTTAGAACGTTTTTCAACATCAACAGATGTCAACATCTTTTTAATTCAGTCAGGAGAAGTCGTCGGTGTGAGGAGTTTGCATGTAGAATCATCCTGATGTTGCAGGAGTCCAGCTGGTTTAAACCAGACAGTGTGCTGGTTCTGGTCACTGATAGCAGCCGCCATCACCGATCCCGATATCCTCCTTGATTCTCCTCCAGGTCGCATCAGCCCGAGCCTGGACCCTCTACGGAAGAGCCCCACTCTGGACCAGGGGATCCAAACCGCCCCATCGGCCCCAGCTACTACCGCCACAGCTCCAGCCCCCGGACTGGGACGCAGGAGCCCTGCCCACGGACGCACCGCCCCCTCCGCCTCCGGCCAGGGCAGCCAGAAGGTCCAGCATCAGGACGGCGTGGACACGAGGAGAGGTGAGTTTGAATGTCTGCTCTAGATGGCGCCTGAACCCACTCTGTCGGTCGCCAGTGCGTGATTCAGTGATGATGACACTCTGACATCAGCCCGCGTGTGAGAGCGGTACCGATGTCACTCGAGGAATTGGACTTCTGCTTCATTCCCCTCTGAGATTTTCAGACATCAGTTTGTTGTCATGTTTGACCGGGCAGCTGGAGCTGAGGGGTCGGAGACCACAGGTTACAAACAGGGTCGGAGACCAGAGGTTACAAACAGGCAAGAACCACCAAAGCTAACAGCGACACAAGTTAGCAGAGCTGATGCTAGCAGCAACGGTGAGCTCCTGGACTGTCTGTGGTTCTACTTGGTGGTGTTCCATGCACCCATACATAAAGTCCCATATTTGGTTCAGGTCTGGGCATCTTCATCATCCAGAAACTGCTCACACACCTGAGCAGGTGGTGCTGGTCCAATCCCTCCCTGAAAAACATAAGTACATTAAACAGACATAAATCAATGGATATTCGCCACGAGCAGCAGTTAAAGTAAACCGCGTCAATGATGATCATTAATAATGTAGGAAAACGTACGGGTGTGATGAGAACATTGCCACACAGTCGGATGATTCCACAGGAAGTTGTGTAGTATCATTCTTTTGACGTAAAGTACTGCACACAGAAGCCGTCAGCGGCGAGGAATAATATCGCTCTCCATAAAACTGAAAACAGCGAGTTTTCTCTTCACAGCAGAGGAGTTTTTTCACAACGATGACGTCATCATCTGACTGAAGAAGCAGTTACTTTCTAAAGGGGTTAGAATCTCCCTCAGAGCCTGAAAATCCAGGGAGAAGACAAGCCTCCTAATTTACTCTCGTCTGATTGGCTGCACGTCCGCCATGTTTGATTTGTAGAGGCGCTAACATGTGAGCGTTTTAAAGCTCGTCTCCCATCGTGGATGGTCGTGTTGTGGTTTGTGTTGCTGTGTTGTTGTTGAATCCAATGTGTTTTTTGTTTCCAGTAGTGGCTCCTGGTGCACCGGTGAACCGGCGTGGACGAGGGGGCGGTCACCGCGGCAGAGGGCGCTTCAACATCCGCCGAGATGGACCCATGAAGTTTGAGAAGGACTTTGACTTTGAGAGCGCTAACGCCCAGTTCAACAAGGAGGAGATCGACCGGGAGTTTCAGAGCAAGCTGAAGCTGAAAGGTACCTGGTGTTTCCTCTGATGGTAGACGTGTTAGCGGAGCAGCTGAAGCAGAAAGGTGTCAGATGTTTCCTCTGATGGTAGACGTGTTAGCGGAGCAGCTGAAGCAGAAAGGTGTCAGATGTTTCCTCTGATGGTAGACGTGTTAGCGGAGCAGCTGAAGCAGAAAGGTGTCAGATGTTTCCTCTGATGGTAGACGTGTTAGCGGAGCTGCGGAAGCAGAAAGGTGTCAGATGTTTCCTCTGATGGTAGACGTGTTTATATCAGTCATTCCAGCCTCTGTCCTGCTTCGTTCTTCTACACAGCTGCTGGCCGTAACTCTGGTTGCTTCCACAACCTCGCCTGCAGTAAGTGGACGGATCGTCAGAGGAATCGCTCCGTTCTCAGAGAGATCATGAGATCTTTGTTCCCATTCTCTCTGGATCTTTCAGATCAGCCTGCAGCAGTTATTCCTGATTAATTCATCTTCATGCAGACACACAATTTCCCTCTCTGAGCCTCAGCCAGGCCTGTCCTCACTGTATGTCAATCTGTTCCTCCTCAGATGAGAAGCCCGAGAAAGCGGTGAACGGCGAGGACAAGGGCGACTCTGGCGTGGAAACCCAGAACAGCGAGGGGAACGCCGAAGAGGAGTGTGACCCTCTCGGCCCCAACTGTTACTACGACAAATCCAAGTCCTTCTTCGACAACATCTCCTGCGACGACACCAGGTCTGTTGGTGTTTCTGAAGCTCTGATGACCTCTGACCTTTTACATGTTTACATCTCGTGTTTTCTCTTCTCACCAGAAAAGCAAATGAAAAGTCTGGAGTTTCAGGTTTCCCGAGGTAAGTGTTTATTATTGATGCCATCGACCTGATCCTTTTCAGGTATTCTAGCGTCACAGACCTCAGTGTGAGGAAGATCTGGATTGATTATGGGAATAGTTGGTTATATATTTCTGCTGCTAGGGGGAGCTCTATATTCCTGCACATGAATCGTCTCCAGGACGTCTGTCCTCGTATTCATCATGTTTTACTCCAGCAGTTCATGTTTGAGGAAAAACAGTTTTTCATGTGGAGAACACCTAACATCTAAAGTTCTGAGCTCCTTAAATTCAGTCATGGAGGTTCACTGATGTCGCTCCTCCTGCAGGGAGCGAAGGCAGACCTGGGCGGAGGAGAGGAGGATGAACGCAGAGACGTTCGGTATTCCCCTCCGTCACGGCCGAGGGCGTGGCGGTTACCGCGGACGTGGCGGTATGGGTTTCCGCGGAGGACGGGGTCGCTCCGCCAGCCGAGGGTCCTTCGGGCCGCCGCACGGTGGTGGCGGCTTCAGGGGAGGTTACAGAGGAAACCAAGCGGGTCGGGAGTTTGCCGACTTATCAGCATACAGGGTAAATATTCATCGTCAGGATTTAACCCTCAAAGGTTTCCTCTTTCATTCCAGCAGGAGACGATAAATGTGTCTGTCGTTCTTTTCACGTGGTCATAACTACAGGAAGTACACTTAGTGGATTTAAAGGAGCATCTCCATCAAACATGTCCAATCCAAGCAGCGGCGATATTCCTTCAGAACCGACAGACAGCAGTTTGATCAGACGTCTGTCGGAGTCGTTAGGATCGTTACTATGGTCCAAACAGGATCCCCCCATATCGTTCACGATGAAAGTACAACGGCAGAAACGGTTCCCAGGAGATGAATCTGTACAGACAGGAAGAGGAGGAGTCTCATCTGCTCCGGCTCAAATGAAGGCTCCACCAAGTGGGCAGGAGAACCTTCAGGGCCGGACGAGAAACTTTCAACCACAGCGAAGAGTCGTGTCTCCGTAAATCAAAATATCCCTCAATAAAAGCAGCCCTTCAACCGTAACCATAAAAATGTATCATAATTATTTATTATATAATTATTAGAAGTGAGACTTACTTTGAATCTTCATCGCCGCCGCAGCCACTCAGACTATTCCATGGTTCCTTGTCAGCTCTTATTCCCACATAGTCCTTCGTGTGAGGATGAACAGGAGTTATTGCTGGTGTGTTTCTGCCACGAGGTGGAACTTTAGCTCTAAAAGTTTCTGGTCCAAACCGTTGGTCCCATTCAGTACAGATGAATGGACTCGAAGGGGAACCGGATCGTTTCTCATATTTTATTCACTAGGGGGAGCTGTTTTACAAAAAAGTTTTTTTTGACCATAATATTTAATGTGTGGCGTTGAATCAGGAGGAATGAATGTACGACGCAGGAGACTGGAGTCTTTTCTGGGATTTACCCTTGATGTCAGGGACTCGTTTCCATCATAAATACAGAAGTCTTCATCACGGGTTACAAGGCTAACGCTGCGTTGATGCTAATGTAATTATCTTATGTACCCAAACATTGTTGTTGTTTACAAACCGTTTCGTCAATAAACTCCTTTCATCCAGAAGCCAGTCAGCCCGGTGGAAAACCGCCACGCCTTCGTTCTCTGCCTGTCCGGATGGTTTCTGATCGAAAACTTGTTTTGTTTTTCTTCCAGAAGGACAACAAAGTGGCGGCGTAGCCTCGGCGGGGGATGAAGATTGTTCACGGAGGTGGAGCTGGTTCGCGCTTCGGTGGACTAACAAATAGTTTGAGTTGCTATTTTGTCGACTATAATAATGAAGATTGTCTACTAGTTGTATATTTGTCACCAGCACTGGGGTAGACGGCTCGGTCTCCACGGAAACAACAGAAACAACAACGCAGTTTAGCAGGAAAACATTTAGTCCAAATTTCTTGAGAAAGAATTTACAAGTGGCTGAAAGGATTCATTTCAGAGAGATGCTGACTTTTCTGTTTTTTCTTTTTTTTGTCTTTTGGTGAATCATCTCCCCGGCCCGTCGTAGCTTTATCAGGGGGGCGGAGTCAGCCTATCCTATCAGCACCAAATCAGCCCACTCCTTTCTGACACGTATTTTTCTACTGTTCTTTAGACTCTGATGCTGTTAATCCGTCGGCCCGCTCGCTGCCACACCTCCGTCTCAGTGCTCGTGATTCTTTGACCTCAGTCACCTTCCAGCTTCCGTAGCTTCCTTTTCTCGTCTTTCCATATGTTACGGGTGTCACGGTTTAAGGTTAGCGTAGGGAAACGCCAGCATGTCCTTGACTGGGTTCTGGTTGGTTCTGTTTTTTTTCTCTTATTTACAAGCTAACAATGGTGAGGTTTCTGTTTGTTCCCCGTTCCTTATCCTGACGCCAGAGGAGGAGGAGCAGCAGCAGCAGGAGGAGGATGATGAGGAGGAGGAGGAGGAGGAGGACTAAAATCCGTCTTTAGCCGCTAAAAGCTTCTCAGCTAAGAAGTAGGGAAAGTTTAAGTACTTAAAATGAACGACATTAAAGTGGATGAGAAACATGTTTAAAATCACAGAGCAGAGGAGCTTCGGGTCCAGCAGCAGTTCTGAAGGACTGATGTTCATGAGGAGGTGGAGGGAGCTCCTCCACCCTCCGTGAGATGGAGGTTTTAGTGAGGTGAGTTTGAAGAGAAGACTCGTTCTCATCTCTGAACTGAAATAAATCTGGAGGCGTCCTGATCAGGTAGACAGGAAGGAGCAGCGGCTCCGCTCCGACCTCCTCGCCCTAAAACCTAAATCCAGTCATCATCCTGAAGGAGGGCTTGTGGTCGGGGTCTGGGATGGTTGGAGTCACCAGCCGATGGACTCCAACACTCCTAGCGGAACCACGCGTCGGTTCAGATCCTTCTACACCCACAGATTCAGGACCTTCGTGGGAAAAACTCTTAACGCCATTTATTTGTAGGTAAAACTCTGGACTGACCCGGTCAGAACGTTTGTTACGTTGAGGGTTGAGTTGAGGCGTGGTGCGACGCTGAAATCAGCTGCTTCCTGTTTCTGCGACGCCGTTGGATCTTAATGTCAGAAATGAGCCTCAAAGATATGTTGGATAAAACTAAAATTAAAATCAACTTTTCACAGATTCAAATATTCGTTTGGTCTCCGCATGGATGATGTTTCCGTCGTTCTGAACCCTCCGTAGGCTCCTCCTCCTCAGACTCGTCATGTGACGCATTCATTCATAAACAACTTCAGTTACAAGGACTTTGTCCCGCTGCCAGCGCTGTAGTTTCTGCTCATCCGGTGGTTCTGAGGGATCCGGTTGATGAATGTGACTTGAGTAATCGGACGCCGGCGCGGCCAGAACCATTTCAGTTCTTAAACCCTCTCACTGGATGTTTGGCATGAAGCGACGAAGACGTGGAGAACAGACGGGGAAAAAGATGCATTTGAGTGAAAGACGGCCCGGTCCATCTGGGTTCTTGTCTGGCGTGCAAAGCTACCTTTAAAGGACTTGATTGTGCTCAGGAAAAATAGAAGAATCAATTCTCTGGATTTGCCTTAAACCTGCAGAACCGCGCCCGGCGGTGCCGGTAGGGAGATATTGGCTGGTTCTGGTGCTGCTGGAGCCACCGGGGAGTTTCCTCCCTCCGACGCTGCAGGAGGTAAAACTCCAGCCCTAAAAGTGAAGCGCAGTGAGGGTTTTTGAATTCAGACCCAAACGGATCCGTGAAGATCCGGTAAAAATATAAAACACGTTAGCGTTTCAGGAAAACTCGTAATAAACGTTTTTGATCGGTAAAAACTCATTTTTACTTATTAAAAATGTTGTGGAACTAGAAGAGAAAGTAAAGTCTTTATCTTCTTTCCCTTCTTCCAGAAACAAAGTTCCTGTGGAGGAAAGTGACTTTGTGAAACTTTCCTTCCCACAGAAACTTTAAGGCCCGTTTACTCGTTCTGAAGAACCGACTGGATCACGTTGACCGGGTCCCAGCCGAAGCCTCCGAAGATTCTCTTAAAGTTCTTTTTTCATCAGCGCAGAATTCTGCTGCCGTGTGACGAGAGTCCAAACCTCCACCTCGGGGAATAAGTAACAACAGCGCCGGAGGTGGAGGAATGTCAGCGCCGCCACTCGTTAGTCATCAAAGCAAAGAAAAAAGTTTCAGCGTGAGACTTTAGATCGACACAATAAGGAAATACATTTAATTTCATTTACGTTTGGAACCCTAAAAAAAAGTACCAACATGTCCCAAAACTTTCTGAACAGAACCTTTTTTTTTCTTCTTCTTTTTGTTGTTGTTGAATGAAAGATTTGGGTTTGATCATCTTTGATGGAACCGAACATCGGACGACCCTCAGAGGACCGGGCGAGCGTTTCTTCAATTAGACGAGTGAAGCCGATTAATGTATTTGTACTTCATTAAGAACGTCGACTGATGCTGTAGGGCTCTGACAGGAGTATTACAACATTTAGGGAACGTTTCTGCATTCGCTGAAGCTGTTGTGGGTTAGCTTAGCATAATTAACTAAACGGCAAGAAGTGTAAAAATCATGGTTAGCTGTTTCTTTCTTTATGCTAAGCTAGTTTGTAGCTTTAGTAACAAATGCGCTGTAAAGTAAAAAAATTCACGCCTGTTTTCAAATCCCGGTTCCTCTGTGGTAAGAACCACTGAGCTGTTTTCTAATTGGATGTATATTTTGGGGGCGGGACTATGTGTCTTGATGTTTCAAGGAAGCTCTTACCCGGTCACTCAACACTACCGGATTCTATTCAGCCACCACTAAAGCGTATTTTCTTCTTAAAAGTAAGGGTTGCTGATGCAATAACCGCAGAGAGTTTGAGCATCAGGAGGCGGACAGCCGGCGCCAAGGTCGCGCCCGCTCTCCATTTCTGGCTTCCCGTCACCCTCGGGAGCCACAGCCTCTTGTTTGTCTTTGAGCCCAGCATGGCGGCGTCCTCTGTGGGCCTCAGTGGGCGGGATTTTTATGAAGAGCAAAAAATAAACTGTTGTTCATTAGCCTGTCGTCTGTCTAGTCTGTGGTGGGCGGAGCCTCAAAGGATAATGTAATCCATTACATCCTGAAACGGTGTACGGGATCATTTTCCTTCATTATGTCAAAAAACATTTACAGGAGATGTTTGTAAAGGAAGGACTGGCCTTCAAGAAAAAACATGAATGTTGGGAGCATCACTTAGTTCTTTATTTCTTTCTTAGGGAATATTGTAATATTTTCCGTAGTCATAAAAGCTCTTGAGTGGATTTCAGGGAAACTTTGAGAAAGAATAGCAAAAAGTCTGGAAAAAACACTGACCGCTTTTTTCCCCACATGCTTAAAGATTAAACATCCGGGAATATTCAGTGAGATTCCGTCTGCTAAATATAAACCTGCATGAAGACCAGCAGGAACGGGTTTCAGGTTTTCACCTGACCCGCCTCTAAGAAATGTTCCAACATTGAGACATAATCTCCTGTGTAAAATTAGCCGGGGGGAGGCGCCGGAGTTCATCCTTTCAGGAGGATCCAACTCGGCTGGGGGAAAAAAAACAACCCTTATAACGTCTTCAAGACGTGGTCAAGTCCAGGACTACCATCGTTAGTGTTTCTGTAATGGTGCTAAAGATCAGACAGACGTCTGGAGGTAAAGGCGTCTGGAGGTAAAGGCGTCTGGAGGTAAAGACGTCTGGAGGGAAAGGCGTCTGGAGGTAAAGGCGTCTGGAGGTAAAGGCGTCTGGAGGTAAAGACGTCTGGAGGGAAAAGGCGTCTGGACCTAAAGACGTCTGGAGGTAAAGGCGTCTGGAGGGAAAGGCGTCTGGAGGTAAAGGCGTCTGGAGGTAAAGACGTCTGGAGGGAAAGGCGTCTGGAGGTAAAGACGTCTGGAGGGAAAGGCGTCTGGAGGTAAAGGCGTCTGGAGGTAAAGGCGTCCGGAGGTAAAGACGTCTGCAGGGAAAAGGCGTCTGGACCTAAAGACGTCTGGAGGTAAAGGCGTCTGGAGGGAAAGGCGTCTGGAGGTAAAGGCGTCTGGAGGTAAAGACGTCTGGAGGGAAAAGGCGTCTGGACCTAAAGGCGTCTGGAGGTAAAGGCGTCTGGAGGTAAAGACGTCTGGAGGGAAAAGGCGTCTGGACCTAAAGACGTCTGGAGGTAAAGGCGTCTGGAGGTAAAGGCGTCTGGAGGTAAAGACGTCTGGAGGTAAAGGCGTCTGGAGGTAAAGACGTCTGGAGGGAAAAGGCGTCTGGACCTAAAGACGTCTGGAGGTAAAGGCGTCTGGAGGTAAAGGCGTCTGGAGGTAAAGACGTCTGGAGGGAAAAGGCGTCTGGACCTAAAGACGTCTGGAGGTAAAGACGTCTGGAGGGAAAAGGCGTCTGGAGGTAAAGGCGTGACCTCGGTGGAGGTAGTAAGAGATACCTGAAGAAAATACAGTAACTCAGTATTTGTCCCACGTCTGATACTTTATCATTGGTGATTAGTAACTAAGTACTTTTACTCAAGTACTGTACTTCCGTACACATTTGAGGTACTTATACCATACCTCAGTATTTCTTTTCACACCGTCGCGTTTCTCTGTGGGTTGAGAACATCTGCGGCAGTTGCATAGGCCGTCACATAAATGCGACAGGCCTCTTAATCCTGTGTAACTGATACATTCAGATTGTTCTACTGAACTCTGGGAACCTTTACTTTGGTGACATTCTTTTATTGAAAGGAGGTTTTGAAGGCACGTATTTTACTCTAAGTGAAGTATTTTCTCACAGTACTTTTACACAGGTACACATCCTGTTAACGCCAATGCTTCCTCATACAAGTAAGACTTCCAGGTTAGGTAACAACTCTTGGCTTTAGTCCAGGGTGTTTACATATGGCGGTGGGCGGGGTTTGGCGAGGGGGCGGGGCCAGTCCTCAGTCATTGGTCCAGACGGATGTCACCACCTCCGTCCTC
Source organism: Lophius americanus (assembly GCA_037951165.1). Lineage (NCBI taxonomy): Eukaryota > Metazoa > Chordata > Actinopteri > Lophiiformes > Lophiidae > Lophius > Lophius americanus. The sequence goes on from JBBDHG010000056.1 coordinate 6,491,928, forward strand.
TACAAGCAGAGAAGAAGCAGCAGCATCCGGCCTCCATCTCCTCCTGAACACCACACAGAGACCAGTCCAGTTCTTCAGACCTGAACCCGAACCAGCAGTCGGACCATCATGGCTCTAAGCGCCGACCCCAACTACCAGAAGCTGCAGGACTGGTACCAGAAGAACGGCAGGAGCCTCAACATGAGGTCCATGTTCGAGACCGACCCGGACCGGTTCAGCAAGTTCAGGTGGGACACGTAGGAGGAGAGGGGTTTGGAGGGGTGTACTGGTGAAGGGGTCTGATGGGGTTACAGGTGGTCGGTGGTCGGAGGGGCGCTGACAGCCAAACTGTCGGATGAACGTCTTCAAACTTCCTCTTCTGCAAGGTCATTTCGTCATTACCGAATGTTCCTGTATGTATTCACTCACCGAAAACGACCGGTGTTAAATGCTCTGGGTACACCATCCCTCAGGTCACGTAGAAGCTCCGTCATGTGAGTCGGTTACCGTTAAACACCGGAGAATTAGTCGGTTAATTAATGTTAGCATGCCTGCTAATTTGACAGCTTCCATTACCGGACAGAGGCTAACCTGCAGCTCAGAGCGCAGCTTTAAGGGCCAAAAGTCATTAAAATGATTAATAAATGATGTCTTCTCTTCAGAACGTGTCTGTTTAATGATGTTAGGTGGAAAGAGGTAAGTAAAAACATGCTAAATGTTGAGGCGGATGGTAATAAAACGCCCTAAACCACGTTTTAATGTCCTGGTTTTCTTATTTTACACATTTTAGACTTGTTATGCATCTAGAGTCACGTGGCCAGGTAATAATGTGATTCTGGCTGAAGGTGAGCTCAAACTGTCTGTCAAGCACAGCCTCCGCCGTGTCCGACAATGGACGCCCTGAGTTCAGATCCTGAGGGTAGGGTTGACACCGAAATGACGTCACAGCGTCGTTAACGTTCAAGATGAGGGGATGTGTACGTGCTGTGGGTCACATCTTCCGAATCAAAGAGGAGAATTATTGTTCTAAAGCGTTTGGCCAACACATAATCCCCCTTCATGAAATGAGTACCTGTGATTAAGTGGTTACCGTGGTAACTGTCAGTGGGCGGGATATATTTGGTAGGTGGTTGTAATATTATGGTCGATATGTGCTTACGAAAATCAGGGATATCTGACTTTTTTTGTCGTATTTTTTTGATTGTATGATTCAGACTTATAAGCCATAACATTATAACCACCCGTCTAGTAGTGTGTAGGCTCCCTTCAGCCACAGGAACAGCTCGGTTTCATGGAGGCCTGGACTCCAGCAGAACTTTGATGGGCGGGCTTTCTTCTACCAAGATGTGAGCAGCAGATCCTTAATGTCCCGGACGTTGTGAGGTGGCGCTTCCCTGAATCTGACTCGTTGGTCAAAAAATCCCACAGATTCTGGATGTCAAGTCAACACCTTGACCTGGTCGCTCTGATCCTCCAGTCTGTCCTGAAAAGTTTAACCCTTAAGTTTTTCAGCAGTTTGACCTACAGTAGATCTTCTGTGGGATGAGACAACCGGAACCAGCATTAACTCCCCATGACCTCGGTGGTCCTTCTTTGACCACTTTGGTAGGTTCTAACAACTGCACACCAACCGGTTGGCTGTTCTGGAGATGTTCTGACCCAGTCCTCTAGTCATCACAATCTGGACCTTGACTAAGTCTGTCAGATCTTCACCCTGGTCCATTCTTCCAGCTTCCAACATAAACTTCAGGACAAAACCTGCTGTCTGATGTATCCCACCCCCTGACAGGTAACCATGGTGACCCAGGCAGTCTGGGAAGTTGTTGTGGTTATAATGTTATGGCTAATCTGGGTATGCAAGTGATCTCCTCAGACTTGGAACTAGGATTTAGGGTTTCTGGTTTTTCACACAGACAGCTGTGATTGTGAGTCCGGTCCAGGACCAGGTCCGGTCCAGGACCAGGTCCGGTCCAGGACCAGGTCCTGGTCCTGCTGGTGGTTTGTTCTCTTCTCCACACAATGTTCTTATGGTTGCTCAATGAATGTTTAAACAACTTTCACAACCAGGTGGCATTCCTTCTCCATCCTTTATGTGCACCTTCACCTCATGACCCTCGGCGGAAGTCTGTTCAGATGTTTAGTGCTGTTGTAGAAATAATACAATCATTATTAACTATAAAAAAATCCAATTATTAGTTTCTGTGACGGCAGTGAAACAGGAAGCTTCATCTTCTCAGATCTTTGAGTCTTTGATTCTGAAAGTTCCTCTCTGTGTGTCGGGCAGCACCACTCTGGAGACGGATGATGGAGACATCCTGCTAGACTTCTCCAAGAACCTCATCAACCAGGAGGTGGTGGCCATGCTGATCGCCATGGTAATGAACGCTCACACCCCTACAGCTGTTTTATTCTGAAACCACACTTTCGTAGGCCGGGCTCTCACTCGGAGAGAAAAACACTGAGAACCGATGCAGAGTGAGACGTCGCTGTTTTTATCTCAACTCTGATGCCAAACTGAATTATGAGGAAATATGATGAAAGCAACTGTTTTTTTAGGATTAATAAAGTCATGATTAACTTTATTCAGTTCATAATGTTGGGGAAAAAATGAAGTCAATTCATAATTAAAAACAAAATGTGAAAGTTTCCTCTGGTGTGATGGACAGAAGACTCCAGGAGATCTCCGCACAGAACCTGGAACTAGTTTGCTGGTTCTGATAGGAAGATGTGAGCCGCTTGTACCTCAACAAATATATGTCATTTAGATTTTTGGTGGGTAAATTTTAGATCCATCGCCATCAAACAGGAAGTGGCTTCAGCGCCGTCGTCTACTGAGAAAAATCCAAATCTCTTCAGCGTGAAGTTTATTCAAGAGTTTATTATTATTATTATTATCACATTGGTAGAAAGGAGCTTCCATTAAAACACGAGTGGTGAAGACTACCTGAAGAAGATGAAATGTTGAATAAATAATCAGAGATGAAACTGAAAACAGGAAAGGAACATTTTCAGACGGCTCAGATTTTTCTCCAGAGCATTTCTCTGCCTTTAGACGATTAGATGGTTTACATTTTTGTTCCTCGCTGATTAAAGCTTTATCGCTGCTCCACGCAGGAATAAAAGATTCTGTCGCGTCACGGCTCTTTGCTAATCCTGAAAATAGAAACCACATTCCTGGCTCCTTTCTTCCTCCTCAGATAAAAACACAATCAAACAGGAAGTTACAGCCCTTTATTCTGAAAGAGGACAAACGGGAAGTTTCAACACTTTACTCTGAAAGAGGACATTCCGCTCAGATGTCGTAACACCAGGGAATGTGGTCAAAGGAAGATAAAACACTTCCTGTTCAGACGCCACTGAAGGGTTTCGTAACAGCGTTGGTTCAGATAAAGACAATATTCCTGATGATGATGATGATGATGATGATATTCCTTTGTGGCGTGGTTACAGGCCAAGTCCAGAGGAGTGGAGGAGGCCAGAGAGAAGATGTTCTCTGGAGAGAAGATCAACTTCACTGAGGTACCTCCATCTGAACCCACATCTCCCACAACCAGTGAGGAGAATCTGACTTTATCACTTCCTGTTTGATGCACTGGTAGCATCACGCCACTAGTCCTCGCTAAAAGAAGGAACAAACAAGAAAAGGGCATGTTGTTGGTTTTAAATTAAAAGTAGTATTATTATTATTATGGTCACTAATCTGTGGAACCTGGTTGTGAAGCAGAACCTCAGCGTTCTCCTAAAGACCTGAACGAGACTTTTAGGTTTTATACACAAACATAAAACGCCTTTCAACGGCGAGATCAAAGTCTCTGGAAGATCCCTGAGTTGTCAGGGATGAAATCATAGCCCTAAGCTAAAAGTGTTCGCTAGTGTGAAGGCCTTTGATCTCCTTTCAGCCTTTGATCTCTGTGCTGGCCCCTTTTACCTGCCTGAGTTGACCTTTGACCTCTGTTCAGACCTTACCGTACCTACATACATTAAAGGATACTTCAGCGGGGACTGAGATAATGAGAATCCATGTCTCCTCTCCAGACAACCTTTAAAAACGTTTGTTCTCTGTGATATAAGTGAGAAGATTGGATCAGACCATCGATCCAATGTTGTGATGAGTTCATGTAAAAAAACAAACATTAGTGTTAAAGTAGTGCTGCGTTCAGGGTCCAGGGATTCTCCGTTACTGTAAAGTAGTCTGTTGTTTGTGTGTCTGGCGTGGCGTTCAGGGTCGTGCCGTTCTCCACGTGGCGCTGCGTAACCGCTCCAATACGCCCATCCGCGTTGACGGTAAGGACGTGATGTCGGAGGTGAACCGGGTTCTGGACAAGATGAAGGCCTTCTGTCACGTACGTACCGACGCCGGCATGACGTTTGCGCCCCCACAGAAGAAGAAGCGGAAGGTCGTGACCTTTTGCTCTCTGCTCTTCACAGAGGGTTCGCAGTGGCGAGTGGAAAGGCTTCAGCGGGAAAAGCATCACGGATGTGGTGAACATCGGCATCGGAGGCTCTGACCTGGTGAGTGAGCAACCAATCAGATTCCGTCGGCCCCCCTGTGATGTCATCAGTGTGGAGATTCTGTTAATGTCTGGATGATTGATTCAAGGTCCTTTGATGGCCGGGATTTACTATAACTATAATATGTTTTGTTGCGTTCAGGGTCTCTGATGCTAACTGTCTGTGTTGCGTTCAGGGACCTCTGATGCTAACTGTCTGTGTTGCGTTCAGGGACCTCTGATGCTAACTGTCTGTGTTGCGTTCAGGGACCTCTGATGGTGACGGAGGCTCTGAAGCCGTACTCAGCTGGTGGACCAAACGTTTGGTTCATTTCCAACATTGACGGGACTCACTTGGCCAAAACTGTGGCTCAGCTCAACGCCGAGACGACCCTCTTCATCGTCGCCTCCAAGGTGACCATCCATCATGTGACCATCATCTGAGATGTCATCCACATGTAACTGTCGTCAGGTGACAGTCATGTGACTGCCTTAGAAGTCGGCGCTGCTCACTCTGTGCCCCCTGACCTCTTTCAGACGTTTACCACGCAGGAAACCATCACCAACGCTGAGTCGGCGAAGGAGTGGCTCCTGAAGACGGCCAGCGACGTGAGTCTCTCTCCTGTCGTGTGATTGGTCAATTTAAGAACGTCTGTCTCATCACCCTTCTCCTCCTCCTCCTCCTCCTCCTCAGAAATCTGCTGTGGCTAAACATTTTGTTGCTCTGTCCACCAACGCAGTAAGTCTGTTTATATCATCTGGGACCGGTCCGCTAGAACCTGAACGTTTCACACGCTCCTAGAACCCAGTCCTCAGTGGGTTCAAGGTTCTGGTTACCGTCGACAAGTTTCACCATATGTGTCAAAGATTTTCAACTTCAATCATTTCTTTCATCAATAACTTTCTCTTTTCTCATCAGGCCAAAGTGAAGGACTTCGGCATCGACACAGAAAACATGTTTGAGTTCTGGGACGTAAGTGTCGTTCAAACGGGTCCGTAGAGACCGGTCTCAGGTCGGGTTAGTCTCGTCTCAGGTCCCTAGAGACCCGTCCCGGTACCTAGAGACCGGTCCCGGGTCTTCCTCCGAGGCGATCTCTATCTGGGTTCTGATTGGTTGACTGACTGTGATGTCATCATGTTTGCTCTTCCCCAGTGGGTCGGAGGTCGTTACTCGCTGTGGTCGGCCATTGGTCTGTCCATTGCTCTGCACATAGGTAAGTCTAATGCCCGTGACCTTTAACCTTTCACAAACCTCTCTCTCTGAGTCTTGACCTTTGACCTGTGTTTGTGTTTCAGGCTTTGAGAACTTTGAGCAGCTTCTGGCAGGAGCTCACTGGATGGTAGGTCCGCCATCCCTCTCTGCTGTTCTCTCTGCTGTTCTCTCCACCATCCCTCTGCTGTTCTCTCTACTGTTCTCTCCACCATCCCTCTCTCCACCATCCCTCTGCTGTTCTCTCTGCTGTTCTCTCCACCATCCCCTCTGCTGTTCTCTCTGCTGTTCTCTCCACCATCCCTCTGCTGTTCTCTCTACTGTTCTCTCCACCATCCCTCTCTCCACCATCCCTCTGCTGTTCTCTCTGCTGTTCTCTCCACCATCCCCTCTGCTGTTCTCTCTGCTGTTCTCTCCACCATCCCTCTCTGCTGTTCTCTCCACCATCCCTCTCTGCTGTTCTCTCCACCATCCCTCTCTGCTGTTTCTCTGCTGTTCTCTCCACCATCCCTCTCTCCACCATCCCTCTCTGCTGTTCTCTCCACCATCCCTCTCTCCACCAACCCTCTCTGCTGTTCTCTCCACCATCCCTCTCTCCACCATCCCTCTCTCCACCATCCCTCTCTGCTGTTCTCTCTGCTGTTCTCTCCACCATCCCTCTCTGCTGTTCTCTCTGCTGTTCTCTCCGCCATCCCTCTCTCCACCATCCCTCTCTGCTGTTTTCTCTGGTGTTCTCTCCACCATCCCTCTCTGCTGTTCTCTCCACCATCCCTCTGCTGTTCTCTCTGCTGTTCTCTCCACCATCCCCTCTGCTGTTCTCTCTGCTGTTCTCTCCACCATCCCTCTCTGCTGTTCTCTCCACCATCCCTCTCTGCTGTTCTCTCTGCTGTTCTCTCCACCATCCCTCTCTGCTGTTCTCTCCACCATCCCTCTCTGCTGTTCTCTCTGCTGTTCTCTCCACCATCCCTCTCTCCACCATCCCTCTCTGCTGTTCTCTCCACCATCCCTCTCTCCACCAACCCTCTCTGCTGTTCTCTCCACCATCCCTCTCTCCACCATCCCTCTCTCCACCATCCCTCTCTGCTGTTCTTTCTGCTGTTCTCTCCACCATCCCTCTCTGATGTTCTCTCCACCATCCCTCTCTGCTGTTCTCTCTGCTGTTCTCTCCGCCATCCCTCTCTCCACCATCCCTCTCTGCTGTTTTCTCTGGTGTTCTCTCCACCATCCCTCTCTGCTGTTCTCTCCACCATCCCTCTCTGCTGTTCTCTCCACCATCCCTCTCTGCTGTTCTCTCTGCTGTTCTCTCCGCCATCCCTCTCTCCACCATCCCTCTCTGCTGTTTTCTCTGGTGTTCTCTCCACCATCCCTCTCTGCTGTTCTCTCCACCATCCCTCTCTCCACCATCCCTCTCTGCTGTTCTCTCCACCATCCCTCTGCTGTTCTCTCTGCTGTTCTCTCCACCATCCCCTCTGCTGTTCTCTCTGCTGTTCTCTCCACCATCCCTCTCTCCACCATCCCTCTGCTGTTCTCTCTACTGTTCTCTCCACCATCCCTCTCTCCACCATCCCTCTCTGCTGTTCTCTCCACCATCCCTCTGCTGTTCTCTCTGCTGTTCTCTCCACCATCCCCTCTGCTGTTCTCTCTGCTGTTCTCTCCACCATCCCTCTCTGCTGTTCTCTCCACCACCCCTCTCTGCTGTTCTCTCTGCTGTTCTCTCCACCATCCCTCTCTGCTGTTCTCTCCACCATCCCTCTCTGCTGTTCTCTCTGCTGTTCTCTCCACCATCCCTCTCTCCACCATCCCTCTCTGCTGTTCTCTCCACCATCCCTCTCTCCACCAACCCTCTCTGCTGTTCTCTCCACCATCCCTCTCTCCACCATCCCTCTCTCCACCATCCCTCTCTGCTGTTCTCTCTGCTGTTCTCTCCACCATCCCTCTCTGCTGTTCTCTCCACCATCCCTCTCTGCTGTTCTCTCTGCTGTTCTCTCCGCCATCCCTCTCTCCACCATCCCTCTCTGCTGTTTTCTCTGGTGTTCTCTCCACCATCCCTCTCTGCTGTTCTCTCCACCATCCCTCTCTGCTGTTCTCTCCACCATCCCTCTCTGCTGTTCTCTCTGCTGTTCTCTCCGCCATCCCTCTCTCCACCATCCCTCTCTGCTGTTTTCTCTGGTGTTCTCTCCACCATCCCTCTCTGCTGTTCTCTCCACCATCCCTCTCTCCACCATCCCTCTCTGCTGTTCTCTCCACCATCCCTCTGCTGTTCTCTCTGCTGTTCTCTCCACCATCCCCTCTGCTGTTCTCTCTGCTGTTCTCTCCACCATCCCTCTCTCCACCATCCCTCTGCTGTTCTCTCTACTGTTCTCTCCACCATCCCTCTCTCCACCATCCCTCTGCTGTTCTCTCCACCATCCCTCTGCTGTTCTCTCCACCATCCCTCTGCTGTTCTCTCCACCATCCCCTCTGCTGTTCTCTCTGCTGTTCTCTCCACCATCCCTCTCTGCTGTTCTCTCCACCACCCCTCTCTGCTGTTCTCTCTGCTGTTCTCTCCACCATCCCTCTCTGCTGTTCTCTCCACCATCCCTCTCTGCTGTTCTCTCTGCTGTTCTCTCCACCATCCCTCTCTCCACCATCCCTCTCTGCTGTTCTCTCCACCATCCCTCTCTCCACCAACCCTCTCTGCTGTTCTCTCCACCATCCCTCTCTCCACCATCCCTCTCTCCACCATCCCTCTCTGCTGTTCTCTCTGCTGTTCTCTCCACCATCCCTCTCTCCACCATCCCTCTCTGCTGTTCTCTCCACCATCCCTCTCTCCACCATCCCTCTCTGCTGTTCTCTCCACCATCCCTCTCTCCACCATCCTCTCTGCTGTTCTCTCCACCATCCCTCTCTCCGCCATCCCTCTCTGCTGTTCTCTCCGCCATCCCTCTCTCCACCATCCCTCTCTGCTGTTCTCTCCGCCATCCCTCTCTCCACCATCCCTCTCTGCTGTTCTCTCCGCCATCCCTCTCTCCACCAACCCTCTCTGCTGTTCTCTCCACCATCCCTCTCTCCACCATCCCTCCGCTGTTCTCTCCACTGTTCTCTCCGCTGTTCTCTCTGCTGTTCTCTCCACCATCCCCTCTGCTGTTCTCTCCACCATCCCTCTCTCCACCATCCCTCTCTGCTGTTCTCTCCACCATCCCTCTGCTGTTCTCTCTGCTGTTCTCTCCACCATCCCCTCTGCTGTTCTCTCTGCTGTTCTCTCCACCATCCCTCTCTCCACCATCCCTCTGCTGTTCTCTCTACTGTTCTCTCCACCATCCCTCTCTCCACCATCCCTCTGCTGTTCTCTCCACCATCCCTCTGCTGTTCTCTCCACCATCCCCTCTGCTGTTCTCTCTGCTGTTCTCTCCACCATCCCTCTCTGCTGTTCTCTCCACCACCCCTCTCTGCTGTTCTCTCTGCTGTTCTCTCCACCATCCCTCTCTGCTGTTCTCTCCACCATCCCTCTCTGCTGTTCTCTCTGCTGTTCTCTCCACCATCCCTCTCTCCACCATCCCTCTCTGCTGTTCTCTCCACCATCCCTCTCTCCACCAACCCTCTCTGCTGTTCTCTCCACCATCCCTCTCTCCACCATCCCTCTCTCCACCATCCCTCTCTGCTGTTCTCTCTGCTGTTCTCTCCACCATCCCTCTCTCCACCATCCCTCTCTGCTGTTCTCTCCACCATCCCTCTCTCCACCATCCCTCTCTGCTGTTCTCTCCACCATCCCTCTCTCCACCATCCTCTCTGCTGTTCTCTCCACCATCCCTCTCTCCGCCATCCCTCTCTGCTGTTCTCTCCGCCATCCCTCTCTCCACCATCCCTCTCTGCTGTTCTCTCCGCCATCCCTCTCTCCACCATCCCTCTCTGCTGTTCTCTCCGCCATCCCTCTCTCCACCAACCCTCTCTGCTGTTCTCTCCGCCATCCCTCTCTCCACCATCCCTCCGCTGTTCTCTCCACTGTTCTCTCCGCTGTTCTCTCTGCTGTTCTCTCCACCATCCCCTCTGCTGTTCTCTCCACCATCCCTCTCTCCACCATCCCTCCGCTGTTCTCTCCGCTGTTCTCTCCGCTGTTCTCTCTGCTGTTCTCTCCACCATCCCCTCTGCTGTTCTCTCCACCATCCCTCTCTCCACCATCCCCTCTGCTGTTCTCTCTGCAGTACCAGTACAGGACCAGTAGATGGTGGCGTCTCTCTCCTTCTTGTGTTCTGTGTTTTGGTTTGTGAAGAGACATTCCTACCGTTCCCACTAGAACCATCAGCTGACATTTGGACTGCAGGCGGTCCATGTTTCTGAAGGTCAAAGGTCAAACCCCAACAAAGACTGTAGGCATGAAAATCCCCCCTGACAGCTGGACCGCATTCAACCTGAAAAATAACTCCCAGCCGACATTAGCGTGTCTGCAGCTAACATTAGCGTGTCTGCAGCTAACATTAGCGTGTCTGCAGCTAACATTAGCGTGTCTGCAGCAATAGCTAGTATTAGCACCTTTGGAGCTACAGCTAACATTAGTGTATCTGCAGTTAGAATTAGCACATTAGCAGCTAGGCAGGAGCCTAACTTGGTGAGGCGATGACATCATGATGTAGTTAGTTAGCATGTGGGAGAGAACTCGCGTGAAAGCACACAGTAAAGTATTTAAGAGGCACCTTTGGGTGCCGATACTTCTGCGTACAGCTCGGAGCTGAAATCTGCGGCCGTGTTCGTCGGCCTCTTCTCCCTGCAGGACCAGCATTTCCGTGGTACTCCTCTGGACAAGAACGTCCCCGTCCTGCTGGCGGTTCTGGGCATCTGGTACATCAACTTCTTTGAGGCGGAGACTCAGGCCCTGCTGCCCTACGACCAGTACATGCACCGCTTCGCTGCCTACTTCCAGCAGGTCAGTGAGATCCAGATCTCCAGAGTTCTGGTCACATGATCAAATCCTTCACATCAGTCTGGTCCGACCCGGTATCCATGACACCGTGATGGTTCCGCATCTCTAATCGTCCTTGTTACTGGTTGTCAGGGCGACATGGAGTCCAACGGGAAGTACATCACCAAAGACGGCACCCCTGTCAACTACCACACCGGACCAATCGTGTGGGGAGAACCTGGTACCAACGGACAGCACGCCTTCTACCAGCTCATCCATCAAGGTGAGGGTCACGACATCAGCGGTCCGGGTCCACATGGTGAAACAGTCCAGGGTTCTCCATCTGATGAGGAACCACACCACGATTAGCGCCATCACCGCTAACTAGCTAACAGACGTCTGGTTCCTCAACAGGAACTCGTAAGATTCCCGCCGACTTCCTCATTCCAGCTCAGTCTCAGCATCCAATCAGAGACAACCTCCATCACAAGGTACCGCCCTCTCTGTCCGATGATGTCATTAAATGTCCGCTCCTCATCTGACTCGTCCGCATCGACGCCCGATGATGTGTTTCAGATCCTGGCGGCCAACTTCCTGGCTCAGACCGAAGCGCTGATGAAAGGAAAGACGGCAGACGAGGCTCGCAAAGAGCTGCAGGCCGCCGGAGTGACGGGCGACGCCTTGGAGACGCTGCTGCCTCACAAAGTAAGACCATCGCTCATCCTGTCGACAGACAGCGGTGAGAATGGCGCTCTGCTGATTAAAGTACGACACAAGAAGGCAGCACAAATATTTACCCAACTCATCTCAAATCAAACGGCTTGTCAAACAAAAGGAGAAATGACATCAGCCGGAACGCCGCGGCCGGTCACCATGACCCAGAAGGAGTGATTGGCAGGCAGGAGGCGGGGCATCTAGCATAGGAGTTTCCACATGACTACGCCAGCAGAAGAACACGTTTCCTCCGGGACAATAGATTTCCTGATCCACGACCAGACCATGATAATCAGCAGAAGGCGACAGCAATCAGCTGAGGTCTTGTGGAGCGCGAAGACCTGCTGCTGGGATGGAACCGCCGCCAATCACGGATGTGGAGATCGGATCTAAGGAATGTTTTCAAATCTGGTGAAGCCACAAACGCTATTTTCATGCTTGAGGTCGCCAGGTGGGGCGGAGCTAGAGTCGTGATCTCGCCTCCATGTAATCCAAACCAAGCTGACGGCCAATCGGTGGAGGCAACGCAGTCGCTGCGTCACACGGCGTCACCTGATTCACCACGAAGACAAATTCCAACTCGGGCCAGAAATTTGAGTAGCCGTCAGCAGAAGAGGAGAAGGCGCCGCCCAGCGTCGGCGTTCCTCAGGCTAAAGGAAACTTTTCAGTCGAGGGTACTTCAGGCTTTAAGGCTCTCGTCGTTTTAGCCTCGTAAATATATATAAAAATAAAAATATAAAGAAACTTGTTTTCTTCTGTTTAAAGGTTTTTGAAGGAAACAAGCCGAGCAACTCCATCGTTTTCAAGAAGCTGAGTCCGTTCATGCTAGGAGCCCTGATCGGTGAGTAGGACACCTCATGACATCACAGAGACACCTCATGACATCACAGAGACAGTCATGACATCAGAGTCATGACATCAGAGTCACACGAACACCAGAGACACCTCATGACATCACAGAACACCATAGTTACGTCATGACATCACAGAGACAGGTCATGACATCACAGAGACACGTCATGACATCAGAGTCATGACATCAGAGTCATGACATCAGAGTCATGACATCAGAGTCATGACATCAGAGTCACACGAACACCAGAGACACGTCATGACATCACAGACAGGTCATGACATCACAGACAGGTCATGACATCACAGACAGGTCATGACATCACAGACAGGTCATGACATCACAGAGACACGTCATGACATCAGAGTCATGACATCAGAGTCATGACATCAGAGTCATGACATCAGAGTCATGACATCAGAGTCATGACATCAGAGTCATGACATCAGACATTTTTTACTGTGTAAATAAAATCGGGCTTGTTTTCGGTCATAGACGATCGGTTTGATGTGTAAGTAGTTTGAATGTCTTTGGGTCGGACTGACCCGACAGAGGCAGCGGGCCGGGTCACTGATGACATCACTAAACAGCATTCCGTAGTTGAACCTGTTGAACCATGAAACATGAGTCGACGGTTTTGTTCTCCGTAGAAACAGTCGAGCCTCTTCCTCTTTCGAACATCGTTTCAAAACGGCGTTCTGGATCGTCGGCGTCACGTAATGTTAGCGGCTGTGATGAAACGACCCACCTTACATTCAGAACAACAAGAACCCTGGGAAAACCCGTTGTCCCGTAAACGGGGCCTGAATGTGTTCCGAACGATCGGACCACGAGTTCACGATGGGTTCAGTCCTGCCGGTGGGTCGGACTGCTCAGCTCGAGTGTTAGAACCAGGTGAACCGGACCGGTTTGAAATAACGACGACGGAGTCTCGTAGAACCGACGTGTTTTGTGTTCACCTGAACGGTTCTGTGGATCTTTTCCCAGAATGACCCTGATTTAAACATCCATCTTTTTTTCAGCCATGTATGAACACAAGATCTTCGTGCAGGGCGTCATGTGGGGCATCAACAGCTACGACCAGTGGGGGTGAGTGGCGTCTCTTACTGTCAGATGTCTGGGCGGCGAGATGGGAGGAGTCAGCTGAGTGACCTCACTAATGAACCCTTTCCTGTTTCCCGCTCTCAGCGTGGAACTGGGGAAGCAGCTGGCGAAGAAGATCGAGCCGGAGCTGAAGGACGCCTCCGCCGTCTCCTCCCACGACTCCTCCACCAACGGACTCATCAACTTCCTGAAGAAGAACTTCGCCTGATCCCGCCTCCCGCCGCCTCGTCCTCTCATTGGCTGAAATCCTGGGTCACGCGACCAGCGAGGATGAGCGCTCTGTTTGTTGGAGTTTGACTTGAAAAGGGAAAACGGGTCTGCTGCTTTCAGAGGACGAGAAAACTGAGCAGATGTCACTGAATCCGACGACCGACAATAAATAATTAATAAAATTAATAATTAATAATAAAAATAATGTTGTTGGTCTGGATTCTGTTACGTAAAGGTTTGTAGGAAACAGGATGTGAAGTTGTGACATCACAGATGTGAAGTTGTGACATCACAGATGTGAAGTTGTGACATCACAGATGTGAAGTTGTGACATCACAGATGTGAAGTTGTGACATCACAGATGTGAAGTTGTGACATCACAGATGTGAAGTTGTGTTCATCAAAGGACACACACAGAGAGAGGGGGGTGGGAGAGCGAGAGGGGGGGAGTGATAGAGGCAGAGAGGGGACCAGGGAGACGGGGAGAGAGAGGGAGGGGTGAGCGAGATGGGGGAGAGAGGGTGCGAGAGAGAGGGGTGAGAGACAAAGAGGGGGGAGGGAGAGAGAGGGGGGTGAGAGGATGAGAGAGAGAAAGGGGGGGAGAGAGAGGGGGGTGAGAGGATGAGAGAGAGAAAGGGGGGGGAGAGAGAAGGGGGGGGAGAGAGAGGGGGGGTGAGAGGATGAGAGAGAGAAAGGGGGGGAGAGAGAGGGGGGTGAGAGGATGAGCGAGAGAAAGGGGGGAGAGAGAGACTGGATGAGTCTTCCAGTATTAAACTCTTGGGCACCGGCCAGGTGCATCCAAGGGTACTAATGAGTCCCGCCCACCAGAACCTGCAGAAAACAAGCAGACAGGCCCGTTTGAACACTGGGCCGTCTCAGGGTTCAGAGCCGTCAGAAAGGTTTCAGACGTTTTCTGGGCGGTACCAGGAAGGAGGTCTTACGACTCCTTATCTCCAGACGTTGTTTGGCGTGGGAGAGGCCGATGTCTCGATAAGCAGAACCCGCTTCAGGTCCGCGAGCAGCGCCAGGTGAGGAAAAGGTTCCACTATAAAGACCTGTTAGCACAAACACTGCATACCTGCCCGCATGCAGGTGGAGGAGGGCGGGGCTCTCAGACTAGACCCGGCGCCTCGCACCGGTCCGACAGAGAGAGACGGTCCCTTCAGAGGATGGAGAAGGCTTCGTGGTTCTGTTCGGCCGCTTCCGCCGTGTTGTTCTTCACCCTCCTGTGGAAACTAAAAGAAGAACCTGGTCCTGGATCCTGGTCTTCTGCATTGTGGGCCCTCGTCTGGACTCTCGGCGGGTTCTTTCTGTCTGTCTCTGCCGGTCCCTTGGTCGGCGGCGCCGCGTTCCTCTGCTGCAGCCTCCACCTGTACGTCACTGCCAGAAGGTCCGAGCTGCTGCCCCGGAAGAACCAGGCGGTTCTGATAACAGGTGAGACCCGACCATCACCTCAGCAGAAGTTTTTTAAATCGGATGCGAGTCCCTTTCACACGTGGTTCCGGATCCACTTCTCGTAGCGACCATCTCCAAGAACTAAAATCAAGAGTTTGTTCTTCATCAGAACTAAAATCAAGAGTTTGTTCTTCATCAGAACTAAAATCAAGAGTTTGTTCTTCATCAGAACTAAAATCAAGAGTTTGTTCTTCATCAGAAATAAAATCAAGAGTTTGTTCTTCATCAGAACTAAAATCAAGAGTTTGTTCTTCATCAGAACTAAAATCAAGAGTTTGTTCTTCATCAGAACTAAAATCGATAATATATGGAACAAACATTTCTGTCGTAACTTAACGACAGACGTTTAGAGAGTTGAGGCGAGAAGAAGATCCAGTTAGCCTACTTTGAAAGTCTGACTCGTCCAGAGGTTCTTCTGCCGGGAACATCAGCGCCACCAGAAACCAGATTCTGTACAGAACCCTCAATCGGACCAGTGAGAAGAATCCACCTCGTTCCATTTACTATAAACTAATAAATAAATCATTTTAACACAAACCAGGATTCCTCCTGTTTAAATACGAGGAAGAGTGTCGATGGAGTGAGGAAGAGTGTGACCATCTCACCGATGGAGTGAGGAAGAGTTGAGACTGGGATTAAAATAAAGACTTAGATCGTCAGACAAGTTACCAGAACCAGAACAGACCAGTTACCAGAACAGACCAGTTACCAGAACAGACAAGTTACCAGAACAGACAAGTTACCAGAACAGACAAGTTACCAGAACAGACAAGTTACCAGAACCAGAACAGACAAGTTACCAGAACCACAACAGACAAGTTACCAGAACCACAACAGACAAGTTACCGGAACCAGAACAGACAAGTTACCAGAACCAGAACAGACAAGTTACCAGAACAGACAAGTTACCGGAACCACAACAGACAAGTTACCAGAACAGACAAGTTACCGAAACCACAACAGGCAAGTTACCAGAACCAGAACAGACAAGTTACCAGAACCAGAACAGACAAGTTACCAGAACCACAACAGACAAGTTACCAGAACCACAACAGACAAGTTACCGGAACAGACAAGTTACCGGAACCAGAACAGACAAGTTACCAGAACCAGAACAGACAAGTTACCAGAACAGACAAGTTACCAGAACAGACAAGTTACCAGAACCAGAACAGACAAGTTACCAGAACCACAACAGACAAGTTACCGGAACCAGAACAGACAAGTTACCAGAACCAGAACAGACAAGTTACCAGAACAGACAAGTTACCGGAACCACAACAGACAAGTTACCAGAACAGACAAGTTACCGAAACCACAACAGGCAAGTTACCAGAACCAGAACAGACAAGTTACCAGAACCAGAACAGACAAGTTACCAGAACCAGAACAGACAAGTTACCAGAACAGACAAGTTACCAGAACCAGAACAGACAAGTTACCAGAACCACAACAGACAAGTTACCAGAACCACAACAGACAAGTTACCGGAACAGACAAGTTACCGGAACCAGAACAGACAAGTTACCAGAACCAGAACAGACAAGTTACCAGAACAGACAAGTTACCAGAACAGACAAGTTACCAGAACCAGAACAGACAAGTTACCAGAACCAGAACAGACAAGTTACCAGAACCACAACAGACAAGTTACCGGAACCACAACAGACAAGTTACCAGAACCAGAACAGACAAGTTACCGGAACCACAACAGACAAGTTACCAGAACCAGAACAGACAAGTTACCAGAACAGACAAGTTACCAGAACAGACAAGTTACCAGAACCAGAACAGACAAGTTACCAGAACCAGAACAGACAAGGTACCAGAACCACAACAGACAAGTTACCGGAACCACAACAGACAAGTTACCAGAACAGACAAGTTACCGGAACCAGAACAGACAAGTTGCCAGAACCAGAACAGACAAGTTACCAGAACAGACAAGTTACCAGAACCAGAACAGACAAGTTACCAGAACCACAACAGACAAGTTACCGGAACCACAACAGACAAGTTACCAGAACCAGAACAGACAAGTTACCAGAACAGACAAGTTACCAGAACCACAACAGACAAGTTACCGGAACCACAACAGACAAGTTACCAGAACCAGAACAGACAAGTTACCAGAACCACAACAGACAAGTTACCGGAACCACAACAGACAAGTTACCAGAACCAGAACAGACAAGTTACCAGAACAGACAAGTTACCAGAACCACAACAGACAAGTTACCGGAACCACAACAGACAAGTTACCAGAACCAGAACAGACAAGTTACCAGAACCACAACAGACAAGTTACCGGAACCACAACAGACAAGTTACCAGAACCAGAACAGACAAGTTACCGGAACCACAACAGACAAGTTACCAGAACAGACAAGTTACCAGAACAGACAAGTTACCAGAACCAGAACAGACAAGTTACCAGAACCAGAACAGACAAGGTACCAGAACCACAACAGACAAGTTACCAGAACCACAACAGACAAGTTACCAGAACAGACAAGTTACCGGAACCAGAACAGACAAGTTACCAGAACCAGAACAGACAAGTTACCAGAACAGACAAGTTACCAGAACAGACAAGTTACCAGAACCAGAACAGACAAGTTACCAGAACCACAACAGACAAGTTACCGGAACCAGAACAGACAAGTTACCAGAACCAGAACAGACAAGTTACCAGAACAGACAAGTTACCAGAACCAGAACAGACAAGTTACCAGAACCAGAACAGACAAGTTACCAGAACCACAACAGACAAGTTACCGGAACCACAACAGACAAGTTACCAGAACCAGAACAGACATTTCTGAGTAGAATGAACAGAAAATAAATGAGTTAAAATGACTCCACTGAAGTTATTCTAACACATTAAAACGGAGTTGCTTCGACCCAACAGAACTTGCGGAGGACAAAGAAACATATTTGTTCTGGTACTGAACTCTCTGGGTTTACGTTTAAGTTCTGAGATCCGGTCCAATTATTCTAATGGAACGAGGTTTACGTTTTTTCCGGATAAGCTGCTCCAGTGAGACCCAGCGCACGGTTCTGAGTCAATGTTCTGATGGATCAGGTTCCGATGGATCTCTGCGTCTTCTAGGTTGCGATTCGGGTTTCGGACACCTGCTGGCGAAGCGGCTCAGCGAGATGGGAGTGACGGTGTTTGCCGG